>JAQGBW010006007.1:0-11161 GCA_034698625.1 Julus scanicus
CATATTTGGAAATAAATCCCATATACGGCCCATATTTGGAAATAAATTCCATGTATGGCCCATATTTGGAAATAAATCCCATATACGGCCCATATTTGGAAATAAATTCCATGTATGGCCCATATTTGGAAATAAATCCCATATACGGCCCATATTTGGAAATAAATTCCATGTATGGCCCATATTTGGAAATAAATCCCATATACGGCCCATATTTGGAAATAAATTCCATGTATGGCCCATATTTGGAAATAAATTCCATGTATGGCCCATATTTGTATTTAAATTCCATATATGGCCCATATCTGGAAATAAATTCCATATATGGCCCATTATGACCATCTCATAATAATATGTATGTTAAAATCACTATCAAATCATGTAATTATGCTAAAATTTTCAGATATGGCCCTATCAAATTTGTCCAACCCAGATCAGATATGGAGCGCCCCCTACAAACACATATCTAGGGCAGTGTTGACATATTATGCTCGAGTTTTGGTTGATATGGCTTTATATAAAAATAAAAACACACTTCGGTTATAAAAATTATATATGGCCATATATGGACTATTATAATCCAAATATGGGCCATATCTAATTGTTCAAACCGGTAACAAGTAATAATTTACATTTGACGAAATCGCCATACATTCTTTGTTGTCGCACTGGATGCGATTTTTGGGGCCGCCATTTTGTTATTTGACACCACAGGCACCTGTATCAAGTCTTATCTGGTCGAGGGCCAGATATAGATCACCCATCTGGCCAGACTTTTCTACGGACATGTGAAAAGAAACCTGCAAAACATAAAAATAACACGTGTCAAAATATGTAAGAAACATGGGTTTTATATGGGAAAATGGAATTTAGATATGGGAAATCCCATATCTGGACATATCTGAAGTTGAATATGTCATGTAAAGCCATATTAAATATTTTAAAGTGTATGTAATATATGTATATGGCCATATATGGAACATGATATGGCCATATATGTGAAGTGATATTGCCTAATGTGTGGCATGATATGGCCATGTATGGCTTATGATATCGCCAAAGGACCAAACTTGCCATATATGGGGTGTAATATGGCATTTTTAAAGCAAATATGGCCATATATGGGACTTGATATGGCCATATATAGCCTTAAATAAAGTTTACATATACATATAGGACCAAAATTGCCATATATAGCCAGATATGAGGTGCAATATGGCATTTATAAAGCTAATATGGCCATATATGAGTCTAGATATGGCCATATATAAAACGTAATATAGCCATATATGGCTTTAAATAATATTTACATACATACATAGCATAGGGCCAAAATTGCCATATATATAGCCAGATATGGGATGCAATGAGGCTTTTATAAAGCTGATATGGCCATATTAGCACATCCATATATGGCCATATATAAATTTTTCTAATCGGATTAACTAAAGAATATTATTCACGTGTTGAAAACACGTTAAAAAATACATGTTTTCATGTAATATCAGCCCTATTCAAGTTTTAAAATTTTTCATGTTGGCCCATGAGTGACACACGGCATCTGATTGGCTCATTTTGAAGCCCAGTATTCTAATAGGCGTCAACCAATCCAATCTAGCCTCTATCCAGGCCTCTGTGCTTTATTAAATTCATGATAGCCTCTATGTACAGGCCTCTATTTAATTTTATGCGCGAGGGGAATGCTGGGAAATTCGAATTTCTTGGGGTTCGAATTTTCTATTCTTTCATTTTTAGGTTCAGACGGGTGAAAAATGCGGCTAATTTCAGCGAAATTTCGACAATTTTTAGGAGTTTTAAGCCAAATTTAATCGGAATTTTAAAAAATGCAGTATTTGTTAAATATTTATAAGTTTCGACGCGTTATTTTTAAATTCTACAACTGTTTTGAAGAGTTTTTGGAAAGGTAAGTTAAAGTAGGCCTATTTCAACCAATGTTAAATTTCAATGTTAAATCGTCATTTTTTATAATATTTTAAAAATTATTTGCGAAACTTTAACCTTAAAAACATTAAGCGTTCATTTAGACACGTTTTTGTGTAATTTATAAATAGATTTAACATGTTCTAAATGATGAGGAATGGTTTGCAATGCTCTTTTAGGGTTAATTTTGAAATTGACCCTAGTTTATGTAAAATATTTTAAAAATGTGTGGCCTCAGATACCAGTTTAACTATGTTTAGGTTCAAAGGTCAAAGGTTTGAACAGGTTTAAGGTTGAGTTTAAAAACATACTACGTGTAAGGTCATATTTTAAAAGAATCATGTTTAAAAATTTAACTATTAAATAATGAACCTATTTATTATTAAAATACACTAGTTTAACATTAAACTTATTTAATGCTGAAATTATATAATTTGGAAACTATTTAACAATTAATATGTTTAATAGTGAAATTATGTAATGATAAACTTATTTAATGCTGAACCTATAGATATTTATAACTGAAACTATTTAGTACTGAACCTATTTAACGCTGAACCTATTTAACGGTGGGCATATTAAATGCGAATTTTATTTTATAGCAGAATTAATTAATGCGAACTTTTCAAAAGCCTGAACCTATTTATTGCATAAGTTGTCTGAAATTGAAACTATTAAATGCAGAACCTATTTAATGCAAACCTTTATAAACCTGAACCTAATTAATGCATAAATTGCGTGCTATTGAAAATATTTAATAGTAAAATTATTTACTACTGAACTTATTTAATGGGAACTTTTTTATAACTGAACTTATTTTTCATAGTGAAACTAAATTTAATAATTTTAATTAATGTTTTAATTAATCATAATTTTCAGTTATTTATACATGACAGGTTCAACAACTTAAAACTTTTTTTATTTAAGGGAAATATTGATATTTCAGCATTAAATAAGTTCGGCATTAAATAGTTTCAGTATTAAATAAGTTTAGAATTAAACATGTCTAGCGCTAACTAATTTTACTATTAAATACTTTCAGTATTAGACAATTTAGTCATTTAATAAGTTTGGTTATAAAAAAAAAAACATTAATAAGTTGAGCGTTAAAGAGGTTCAGCGTTAAATAGGTTGAGCGTTAAATAAGTTGAGCGTTAAATAGGTTCCGCGTTAAATAAGTTGAGCGTTAAAAAGAGATTAAGCGTTAAATAAGTTGCGCGTTAAAGAGGTTCAGCGTTAAATAGGTTGAGCGTTAAATAAGTTCAGCATTAAATAAGTTGCGCGTTAAATAAGTTGAGCGTTAAAAAGAGATTAAGCGTTAAATAAGTTGCGTGTTAAAGAGGTTCAGCGTTAAAGAGGTTTAGCGTTAAAGAGGTTCAACGTTAAATAAGTTGAATCTGTTTTCTCATTTTTGTTAAATATTCAAATTAGAACCATAGTAACGTCTGTAGTTAAAGTAACCGTCATGTTGGATTGTGTAATACAAAAAGCTGGTCTCCAATAATAGCCGGGTCACCATTTTCTGATTGTACAGGGTGTCTGGTAAAGTGAAATATTTTGGGGAAGTTGGCAATTTTGCAGGACACCCTGTACAATCGACAAATTTAAGAGGTCGTGGGGCCTTATAGCGTAGCAGATGCACCATAGATGGCGCTACAGTCTTAATAATTCGAATTATCGTCATTAATTATATTATTATCAAATTATTAGTTCCTGGTTGTACAGGGTGTCCTGGAAATGAAGTACTTTCAGGATACTCTACAGGGTGTCCCATCCTTCATCACTTAAATTATTAATGTAATTCAATCTACAGGGTGTCCTATCAACCATCAACAAAATTATAAATATAATTCACTAACCACATTAACCACTATTATTATTGACATCATGTACTGTACAGGGTGCCCATCATTCTTTTTCAAAATTATAAATATAACTTACTAACCAAATTAACCACTATAATTATTAACATCATTTACTCTACAGGGTGTCTCATCATTCATTATTAGAATTTAATAATATAATTTACTATACAGGGTGCTCATCATTCATGTTTAAAATTATAAATACAATTCACTAACCACATTAACCACTATAAATCAATCTACAGGGTGTCCCATTGTTCATCAACAAAATTATTAATATAATTTACTGTACAGGGTGTCCCATCATTTATTAACAAAATGATTTATATAATTTACTGTACAGGGTGTCCCAATATTCATTATCAAAATTCTTAATATAATTCACTAACCAAATAAAATTTAATGTACAGGGTGTCCCATCATTCATTAACAAAATTTGTAATGTAATTCACTAACCACATAAACCACTATAATTATTCACATTATTTACTCTACTGGGTGCCCATCATTAATGTTCAAAATTAGAAACATAATTTATTAACCACTATAATTATTGCTATAAATCCATCTACAGGGTGTCCCATCATTCATTAACACAAGTATTAATATAATTTACTGTACAAGGTGTCCTATAATTCATTATCAAAATTATTAATATAATTTACTGTACAGGATGTCCATCATTAATATTCAAAATTAGAAACATAATTTATTAACCACTATAATTATTACTATAAATCCATCTACAGGGTGTCCCATCATTCATTAACACAAGTATTAATATAATTTACTGTACAAGGTGTCCTATAATTCATTATCAAAATTATTAATATAATTTACTGTACAGGATGTCCATCATTAATATTCAAAATTAGAAACATAATTTATTAACCACTATAATTATTACTATAAATCAATCTACAGGGTGTCCCATCATTCATTAACACAATTATTAATATAATTTACTGCACACATTAACCACTATAATTATTTTTATAAATCAATGTACAGGGTGTCCCATCATTCATTTCCACAATTATTACTATAATTTACTGTACAGGGTGTCCCATTATTCAGTCTCATTATTATTATTTTATTTATTTTTTGTTTTTTGTACAGATAGTCTGGTTAGAATATTAGTTAAGTAGTTGAGTGTTGGTCAATTACCGAGTAAACGTCTGGGAAAGTGGGCACAGTGATTTTGTGCGTCGTCCATCGATAAGCGTTTTCGGGAATGTTGAAATCTGCGAACGAATTCGACTGTTTTTGCCTCCAGAGAGCGACCTCAAGATCAGCAGATTGTTTGCCATTCAAAGGAAATTTCTTGTAGGAAAAACTTAAGCACGCTTTGCTAAAAGTTGAAAGGTCAACGTCGTCGTCGTCGGTCGTCGGCGTCGCTGTCGTCGTGTAAACGTACAAATTGGCGTCGCCTCCACGTTTCAAATAAACCTCCTGATATTTACCTTTCATGGAAAAATAACAAAAAACTTGAACATGACTGAGACATGTGAAAAGTCGTTTCGGTTGATGTAAAATAAGTCAGAGGAGAAATATTTCAAGAAAAGGTAAGAAAAGTATATTTTTTGACCCTTAAATGGTAAAATTAAGTCTTAATTAGTGGTTGAAAATTGAATGCTCGTCTTCGTTTCATGGTGAAAACATGTAAAATTGATGTTTACTGGTGGTGAAATCTATTTTCACCTGTGTGGCGACATGTTGTGACACGTTTTGTAGGATAACATCGATGGCTGATGATCAAATACATGTTGGATTTAGGATAAATGTGTATTTTGGTAGCAGAAAAAAAACATGTTGAAAACGTGGTCAGAGGATGTAAAATGGATGGTGAACTGATTTTCACCTGTGTGGGACATGTTGTGACACGTTTTGTAGGATAACATTGATGGCTGATGATCAAATACATGTTGGATTTAGGATAAATGTGTATTTTGGTAGCAGAAAAAAAAACATGTTGAAAACGTGGTCAGAGGATGTAAAATGGATGGTGAACTGATTTTCACCTGTGTGGGACATGTTGTGACACGTTTTGTAGGATAACATTGATGGCTGATGATCAAATACATGTTGGATTTAGGATAAATGTGTATTTTGGTAGCAGAAAAAAAAACATGTTGAAAACGTGGTCAGAGGATGTAAAATGGATGGTGAACTGATTTTTACCTGTGTGGCGACATGTTGTGACACGTTTTGTAGGATAACATCGATGGCTGATGATCAAGTACATGTTGGATTTAGGATAAATGTGTATTTTGGTAGCAGAAAAAAAAACATGTTGAAAACGTGGTCAGAGGATGTAAAATGGATGGTGAACTGATTTTTACCTGTGTGGCGACATGTTGTGACACGTTTTGTAGGATAACATCGATGTCTGATGATCAAGTACATGTTGGAATTAGGATAAATGTGTATTATGGTAACAGAAAAAAAACATGTTGAAAACGTGGTGAAAAGATGTAGATTTTCACATGTGTGGGACAAGTGAGATAGTGGAAAGATGTAGAATTGATACTTATCGATTAAGAAATGTTCTTTAGGACACATGTTATAATGTCTGATGGTGAAATACATGTTATATGAAACAGTTATTCTTTTGATGGTGAAAAGGTTTAAAATTGATGGTGAGAATATGTAAAATGGATGATGACACGATTTTCACCTGTGTTGGACATGAATGATATTTTTAAAGATACAATTGATGTCTGATGATCGAATACATGTTGGGTATGAGACAAATGTGCTTTTTTTGTACCAATAACGTGTTGAAAAGATGTAAAATTGATGGTGAAACGATATTCACATGTGGGGACAAGTGAGATATGGTTAAAAGATTTAGAATTAATAATTATTTTGGTGGTGAAATGTTCTGTAGAACACATGCCCAAAAGTCGGATACTTGAGCCAGATTACATGTTCTCTACATGTTCAACAACCGGAAGAAATGCCAAAATTTGCGAATTTTTGAAAATTTCAAAAAATTCCGCTAAACCGGCTGGTTTTAAACATCGTCACTAGATGGCGCTGCTGGGCTGCTATTGTAAAGCACTAGTAACGCCATCTAGTGACTGGAAAAGAAAATCAAGATGCAAGTTTTGAAGAAAAATGAAAATAATTTTCATGTAAAACATGAAAGAAACGGGTAAAATCCACGTAAAACATGTTCAAAACATGTAAAACATGAAAGAAACTGGTAAAATCCACGTAAAACATGTTCAAAACATGTAAAATACATGTTCATAACATGTTCAAAACATGTTATTACCTTGAGCATCAGCAGCATTTGAAGTGTCCAAGGTCCATTGTGCTGATCCAACTGTTTCTGGAATGCAACCCTTGGCATCGAAATCGCAGTTGATAAGGGTCTTCTTGATCTGGGGCGGTTTGGTGAAGCTGGGTCTGGGGCTCGTGACCCACCAAGGTCTGAATTGGGTGGTGGGGCGCTGGGTGCTTAAGGCAGGGGGGGTGATGGCCCACCAAGGCTTCTGGGTGACCGCTACTGGGGGCCTCACGGATTCAACTGGGACTCCAACGCTTCCGGCTGAAATTCCGTTTACATTTTAATTAATGCTGGATTAATTAGAAAAATAAGCCTTTTTAAAGTTATATACTCACAGCAAAGACCAGGATAGTCACCGGAACAGGAAGTGCCATCTGGACAAGCGGAACAAGCGGTCCCTTTGACGTACATCCGGTCTCCCAAAATGTTGCCCCTGAAAATACAGAAAGAGGCAATCACACACAGCACTCGTGTAATGCAGGAAAGGAAAAAATTGAAAATTAGGCCTAATTTACCCGATAAGCCTTTTTACTTGTTTTACCATTTTTCCTGTTTTCTTATGATAAAATACTATTTTTTTGGATTAATTAACTAGATTATCTATTAAATGATCAAACTTACACTGGCCATAGTCGCAAATGTATAATTTAGTGAACCACATGTTCTTTTGGAAATAAGCATAACATAATAGGTAAGCCTTTTTACTTATTTTTGCCAATTTTACTGTTTCCTATGATAAATTTCTAATTGTATGGATTAATTAAGTAGATAATCTATTAAATGTTCAAACTTACACTGGCCCATAGTCACAAACGTATAATTTGGTGAACCACATGCTCTTTTGGAAATAGGCATAACATAATAGATAAGCCATTTTACTTATTTTTGCCAATTTTACTGTTTTCCTATGATAAATTTTTAATTTTATGGATTAATTAAGTAGATTATCTACCAAGTGTTTAAACTTACACTGGCTTATAGTCGCAAACGTATAATATGGTGAACCACATGCCCTTTTGGAAATAGGCATAACATAATAGTTAAGCCTTTTTACTTATTTTTACCATTTTTACTGTTTTCTTATGATAAATTTCTAATTGTATGGATTAATTAAGTAGATTATCTATCAAATGTTCAAACTTACACAGGCCCATAGTCGCAAACGTATAATTTAATGAACCATATGTCCTTTTGAAAATAGGCATAACATAATAGATAAGCCTTTTTACTTATTTTTACCATTTTTACTGTTTTCTTATGATAAATTTCTAATTTTATGGATTAATTAAGTAGATTATCTACCAAATGATCAAACTTACACTGGCCCATAGTCGCAGACGTATAATTTGGTGAACCACATGCCCTTTTGGAAATAGGCATAACCGCATCCTATTTTGTGTGAATTAGCCCAGGCCAACTGAAACAAAACAAAAAATGGATGTAGTGTTATGACGTCATACACCCTCATGACGTCATTTCACCTGCTGCTTCCAACGAGGCGATTGTGAGTGACCTATAGGTGGCGTTGATGCCCTATGTGGTGACCTTACTGAAAAAGGCCCATTGCATTTTTTTTTTTTTTTTTTTTTTTTTGATGTAAGGGATTAGACCTTTCTTTATTAATTTGGACTTTTTTTGGGAACATTTTGGGACTTTTTTCGAGGGCCTTACATTACCTGAGTGTAATGTCCTGCTGCTTGGGGGTGCTGGAAGGGTTCTATTTTGGAAGAGGGGAAGATGGACACCTCCTTGTACCATTCGTGGACAGCAGTGTACCAATCAGTGGTCGAGTTGTCCTCTGTAGAAGCGTACATGTAGATGTTTTGACCCACACGAAAACGAGCTGGAAAGAAGCCATTAAAATCCAACATTAGAATTGACCTTTGACATCCAATGGTGGAGAACTTGTATATGGACTAGTTATAGTATTACATGCAGGTATGAAGGCATTTTTCTTAAGAGGGGGAATTGAAGGAAGAGCCCATTGTCCACAACCATGGCTCCAGTGGTAAATAATCACCCCTGAATCTTACTTTCTGATCAAGATAAAGGACTTGCAGAAAACCGGTTTTTCCAACAACTCCCAACTAGCCTCTCTAGTTTCATTTCCTGTTTCAACAGGGGAAATTCCCTTTGGGTTTCTAGCCTCCTAGCTTCATTTCCCGTTTCAACAAGGGAAATCCCCTGTTCCCTACTTTGGCCATTATTGATACTTTCTTCTCATACTTTCGTCAGTACCGATACTTTCCTTCAGTACTTTGGTCAGTCTCGATACTTTCTTCCGATACTTTGGTCAGTGCCAACACTTTCTTAAGTATCAATACTTAAATTCTTTTGGTACTTCGGTCAGTTTCGATACTTTTTTCTGATACTTTGGCCGGTAACAATACTTTCTTCCATTATTTTGATCTGTACAAATACTTTCTTCCGTAACTTTAGTAAGTACCAATACTTTCTTTCGGTACTTCGGTCAGTTTGATTCTTTCTTCTGACATTTTGGTCACTATCGATGCTTTCTTCTGTAACTTTGGTCGGTACCGATACTTTCTTCCGGTACTTCAGTCAGTACCAATACTTAATTTCATTCCGATACTTTGGTCGGTATCGATACTTTCCTTTCAGTCTCGATACTTTCTTCTGACATTTTGGTCAGTACCAATACTTAATTTCTTTCATAACTTTGGACAGTACCGATACTTTCTTCCGGTACTTCAGTCAGTCTCGATACTTTCTTCGAACATTTTGTCAGTACCAATACTTAATTTCTTCCAAAACTTTGGTCAGTACCGATTCTTTCTTTCGGTACTTCAGTCAGTCTAGATACTTTCTTCTGACATTTTGGTCAGTACCAATACTTAATTTCTTCCGGTACTTCAGTCAGTCTCGATACTTTTTTGTAACTTTGGTCAGTATATCTATATTTTGTTTCCACACAATTTCGATACTTGGTATCGGTATTTTTACCGATACTGCTATCCCTTAGTAATTTAAAAACAGTTTCTGAAAACTAACTAGCTTTTATTTATCATCTAAAATTATTAAAATTTGACTTTGTCATTGCAATAAATTAAGATAGCGGTTAGATTTTTGAAAAATATTTCAACACAGGCTAATAATAATAATAGAACAGTATATCATTCTTGACGTGATGTTCTTCTTAACCTTCACTTCTGAATATACAATTTTGAGAATGAGTTGCCTAAAATACAATCTGAGCAAAAAGGTCATCTTTTTTTGTTTCTTATTTTAATATTTATATTAAGTTTTTTTTCATCTGATGAAATCAAGGTCTGTTTTCAAAATTAATCTGCTAATAAAACGAGAAATTTGAAATTCTAGGCGTGAGTTTTAATGACGTCTTTTTCAAAAAAAGGTGAAGTAAATATTTTTTATTGGAAATTAATTTTTGGTTATTTTGTTTTTTACTTCCGGATTTTCTTCTTTTAAACTTGACCTTAATTTTGTATTTTTTTCATTTATGATTTTTATTAAAAGACATTATAATAAATGATGAAAATATTAAAAGTTGGAAAAAATGTACGAATTAAGTAAAAAGATTTTTTATGAGTTAGTCTTAGATTCCATTTCATGAGTAATACTAGAATTATATGAGTAAGTCAAAAGTTCTAAGATTATGTCTAAGATTCTAAAAGCAAGTATATAACTGTCTTAGATTTCATGAGTAAATAAAGTCCTGTATAGTATGAGTAAGCCATGGATTCTATGAGCAATTCATAGATTCTATGAGTAAGTTTAGGATTTTATGAGTAAGCCATGGATTTTATGAGTAAGTGTAGGATTCTATGAGCAGGTCTAGGATTCCATGAGTGAGTCTAGGATTCTATGAGCAAGTCTAGGATTCTATGAGCAAGTCTAGGATTCTATGAGCAAGTCTAGGAATCTATGAGCAAGTCTAGGATTCTATGAGCAAGTCTAGGAATCTATGAGCAAGTCTAGGAATCTATGAGCAAGTCTAGGATTCTATGAGCAAGTCTAGGATTCTATGAGCAAGTCTAGGATTCTATGAGCAAGTCTAGGATTCTATGAGCAAGTCTAGGAT
>JAQGBW010006008.1:0-11159 GCA_034698625.1 Julus scanicus
ATTCTGTACATTTTCTGTTTGAAAACTTTTGCAAAATCAGTTTATAGGACCCCTTTTTCAAGACACGTTCACAATGGTGGTTTTGTTTTGTATTTAGGTTTCAGTTTCACCAAGTTTAATTGTTGTCACTTCCAGTAAAACGTCGGTGCATTGTAAAATTCACTTATATTATTGCATAGCAGAATTTCATTAAAATTATCGAATAAAATAAATACAAATCTTAATAATGCGATTAATTTATAGGCTTAAATTGTTTGTATGGCTAAATGTTACTTCAATGTGAATAAAAATTTACGTGTACCATCACACACTTATGTGGAGTTCGCTTAATTGGGGCAGCTGCTTAATTGGGACAAAATGTCTAAGTCCCGATGTGTCCCAATTAAGCGGAATCGTCTGTATATGAAAAACGTTTCCCTTTTTTTGTGGCCACCCTGTATATACATATCTAACTGTTTTGAATCATTCATTTCCAATGTTTTCCAAACCCTTTCCTTGACAACACAGCAATTAAGATGCAGTACTGTTGTATAATGCGGAACATGCATTTGAAGCATTGTAAACCTAGGACATTTTACCAATTTTTTTTTATAAAAAGGTTGCCCTCCTTAATAGGGGACACCTCCGAATAACGGACACAACTTGTGGTCCCGTGACTGTCCGCTTTTTGGAGGAACCACTGTAGTATCCAGTAGGTATCAAGGTGTTCTTTAGGTTTCTTAGAGGTATACAGATTTGAAACCTTAGCAATGAAACATTTCAAGGTTTCTTTTAGGTTTCAGATATGTAGTTATGGCAGAAACGTTTATAAATATCAAAAATTTGAATTGAAATAATAAATATACTTTAAAGATACTTTGATCACAAATTTCTAATTTATGTCAGAAAAATATATCCCCATATGAAAAAAATATAGCTGGAAATATACATTTTTTTCAAATATA
The DNA here is from genome assembly GCA_034698625.1 of Julus scanicus. Lineage (NCBI taxonomy): Eukaryota > Metazoa > Arthropoda > Diplopoda > Julida > Julidae > Julus > Julus scanicus. The sequence continues at coordinate 945 of JAQGBW010006008.1, forward strand.
TTAGTTATATATGGAACATATTCAGAAATTGAGTATCAGTATATGCATCATACATTATATAAATATAACATAAATACCTAAAATTATTATCCATAATCCATAGATCCTATATTTCCATGGGTCTCATGTCAATGGATCTAACTCTACATGAATGAGGTAAATTTGATATAAAATTAATGAAATAATACATGTATCTAAAGTTTCAGTTAGGTGTTTTATATGTATCTAAAAAAAATTTCTAAAAAAAACAAAACACAATCATACTCAGGTGGGAACGAACCCACATACTCTTGAGTTCCCAGGTCAATACCTAAATCTCTTAACTACCAATAAGTAGTTTGTGGAACAGCATTGAAAAAGATATAAATTAATGTTGGTATGCACATCAACATTTAAATGTTATCTTGGTCACAATTTGAAATACGATTGTGATATGCAATAGTTTGCTTAAATTTGTCTTATTTAGGTATCAAAATAATGAAATAATACATGTATCTGAAGTTTCAGTAAGGTGTTTTATGTGTATCTAAAGAAACCTTTCCATGCAAGTAGTAAGTTGTGCAAGTTTGACCCCTCTTTTAGAAAAAAATGTGCTGAGAGTGTACAAAAATTAAACCTTTTATAAAAACAAATAAAAAGCTTATGTGTATTACGAATGGATAATTGCCTAATGATGTTACTCTAACGAGGTAAACAAGTTAGATGCATCTATTTAGTAAATTTTATGTTTAATTACGATTTTTTTGAAAATTTAAACAATACAACCATCCTCTATAATTTTGTTTATAGCTGCAAGTGGAAAATAGAAAACTGTTGCTATAGCTTGATGCTATAACAACACTAAATTAAATTTAAGAACTATATAATTTGAAAAGGAAGGTCTGGATACCCCTTTGGAAGTAACCTAAACCATATCTGGGCTTTAATTAGGCCCTACTATATTAGGCCTAATTTAGGCTTTTAATATATTTGGTCTAATTTAGCCCTTCAAATGCTTGAAAATGCTTGAAATGCTTGACATTTCCTGAATCTGGAGGCTTCATATTGCAGTTTCTTGTACAAATGCACAGTCCCGGACAAAGTAGATTTCTCATGATGGCTTCGTAATTTGTCCCATGCTTCCTTAGTCGTCTTTGCACTCTTGGTGTGTACATGTTGACTGGTTGACACAAGTAGACCAATTGTGCTTAAAGCTATGCCATTATCCCTTGTCCATGTTGTGAAAAGGCATCTGCTTGTGGTGGAGCCTTAATCTTAACAGAAAACCAGATTTTCTCACACCAGAGAACCAATTCTGCTTGGTATTTCCATGTGAAGTAGTTGTCGTTTGTCAACTTTTTAATTGATATCTTAGCCATGTCCGCAATGTTGAAATTGTTGATTTGTCGAAAGAAAAAGTTTCATTAAAAAAAACATTTTTATCAGTGACATCATCCTGAGAATCATCATACCAAAAATCCATCCAGGTTAGTGAAATTTATTATTTCTATCACATTCTTCAGAGCTAATGTTCATGTCTGTTAAGTCCTCAGTCATACCAGCCAACATTTTAGGAAAATAAGATGGTGGTATATGGTTTAGGTCTTGCTATGTAACATTGTCTGCCTGTTACTTTTACTTTGTACCTTATATAGCATGTTTACTATGCTTTGAAACAAGAAAACAAGCAGTTTTTTGTTGTCAAAAAGTTGGGGTTGAATGATGTAACATTTACAGTGCAAGCTTGCACATGATATAATTAATACTTTAATGTTCAATAATTCCTAATGCTAAAGCAAAAATGATCGTAAATGGTATTTTTGGTCATTGGCAAGGTCTTAACAAGGGGAACACAGATACGATATTACCGAAACAATAAATTGAATTGGGTAATGGTTCCCATTCATAGTTCAAAATTATTAATTTTTACAGGGGATTTTAGAGGGGTCCTGATGTAGTCTTGGCCAATCCGGAGACAGACAGGACAAATTTTCCTGAGGCATTCTGGATCCTTCCAGCCCACTTGACTATGGATGGGCCTAGGCTATAAAAGGGGGACCCTAGACTAAAAACAACAGTCTGATTCTTAACTCTTGACACCTCTGGAGTATTTATTTATGTTATCGACACTGATCTTTGTCTTTTGACAATAAAATCTGGAACTGTTCCTTTGAACTTTAATTCTGCATACGACTTTGATCATTTCATCGACTTACAGAAGAAGAATCATTAACTCCATTACATCAGAGGTATAGAGAGGGAAGAGGCCAAAGCCTTAGATGCTGGCTCCTCTAGGGGATTGAGACAGTCAGCAAACCAAGACTCCATGGCCTGAGATCTATGAATCTTGTCTGACGTAGCATCAGTCCTGGAGCCTTAAAATCCTACACTTTTCTGATGTTTGGAGTTAACCACATTTTTACAATGAACACCTACCATGTTTTTCTATGTTACCTAATACACCTAGGACATTGTGTCAGTGCAATGTGGGTTGTGCTCGTGTAAAAGCGACTGAGATAGGAAATACCTGAAAAACGATATAATTACGACTACATAAAAGCAATTGATTTGCGATTACGTAAGATAAAAATGGAAGGCGTTAGAAGGTCTGAACACCTGGTTGAGAAATTGCTGGAAGGGATCCCTCTCTCCGCAGATGACTTAAGCCTAACTCCTGCATGGGTTGGAGAACAAGTCGCAAACCCAGCAGATGCAGAAGTTAGGACTAATGACATGGGTTGCCAATTAACCCAGTATGACAATGAGTCTTTTGTTGAATATGACATGCCATGATGCTCATCTCGCCCCAATGCCATATTTATGAACAATCAGGGTGACCACAGCTCAGGGTAAAGTCAGGGGGGAAAAGTGATCAAGGAATTTTTTCACTGTCATTCAATAATGCTATCCCAGAACTTAGTCGTCTAGCAGCTCTAGCTCCAATACTTTAAATCCTTCCTCATCTAGCTTAGAAATATCCCATTTAACTGTTGTTTTATGTGTAAATCACCGTTTGGTGATGAACAGTTTATTTTTCAACATGATAATGCTCCTGCCCGTAAATGCAAACTTGTGCAACAGTGGCTGCAAGAAACTAATGTTAATTGCATTGATATGCCCACTAACAGTCCAGATCTTAGTCCAATTGGGGGTCGCAATCAAAGGATGAGCTGAAGGCAGCCATTCATAGTAACTGGAATTCCATAACTCCAGAGCAGTGTAAACGTCTTATAAAACAAATACCAATCAATTGCTGCTGTTATCAAAGCTAAAGGTGGCCCAACAAAATTTTAGTCGCAATGGTCTAATACTTTTGCGTTGCTTTGCCCATGGTCTAACACTTTTGTCCAGGGATGTTTTTGTAAAGTATTTATTTTATATTTTATTGAACAGATGAAGACCTGTTCATCTGGTATGCAAACTTTGACCCTTGCATATGTCATTAGTTACTGAATAAAACGCCTATTATGTAAGTATCTTTTGTGATTCTAATTTGTTTTAAGGTTTGTAATGTTTTCTAATAGTGGTCTATTACTTCTGTCGAGGGGTTGTATATAAACTCTTGTTGTTTCCTACTATAACTTCGTCCAAAATTGCACTTATGTGAACTTTTGTATGTTATTTATTGCAAGATATAGCGTCCTGTTTGCTGATGCAAATTCTGCATACTGTCATGTTGTCTAAACCCGTTTACAATACATTGTGCCTGAAAAATTTGCCAGTGTCTAATTTTGTAAGAATAAATGCTCCATCAGGACCATTAGAATAATGAACACAATGTAACAAACTGAAAACTTTCCATTTCAATTGAACTTTAGTGAACTTTTAAAAGTAAACCAAATGGCTATCTTTACTTTACCCTTTACTTTAACTACATAGACAACCCTTGTGAACTCCAGTGTTACCCCAACCCCCTAACTAAAAAAGGGTTGTCCGGCATTAATACATCAATTGGTTGATTTAAAAAGTGCTAGTAGCGCATTTGCATCCCGAGGTGTTTTGGGTCTGCATCCCTACAGGTATAGGCATTCACCGTCATTGAGTAATTAGAAGCATGGTTTAATTAGCATGAATACAAGCATAATACATGGTGAGGGGCCTGACGCTAATCTAAATAGAACCCTCTCCAATATATATGGAACAATTGCCGGTACTATAGTTATCAGGCCTCAATTTTTATTTTCCAAATTTAAGGTCAAAGTGTAGCCTTTAGACTTCAATTTTTATTTTATGTAGTGAAGGTCAGCTTTTAAGGTTTTATCTAATCAATTGTTAATAAAGTACTTGCTTAAAAAAATGTGCTAACAAATGTGACCTGTAAGGTCAATAATGGCCTTCAATTTATAATTATGAAATTTAAGATAATATAAATATATATATATATATATATATATAAACTGTTTTGGTAGGATATGGTTTTCTGGTTGTCTACAATGAATATTTTCGACCTTCCATACACAGAGACTGAGGCAATTAAGTTTCTCCAAGAAAATGCTCTATTACCAAAACACCGCACCTGCAATCAAGGACACAAAATGAGCCTCAGTATAGGAAAGAAAGTAAAGTTTCAATGTCGACGAGCAGGTTGCAAACAATACATTGGAATACGAGCCGGAAACTTTTTTGAATTTACATGACTATCGTTCGTTACCAGCCTCCGATTTTTGTATTGTTGGGCCCTAGAATACTCCTCTGGCAAATTTAATATGCGCGAATTGAAGTTTGAAGAGCACAGCACAGTGGCTTGGAGCTCCTATATGCAAGAAGTATGCGTATTGTATCTTCTTCAGAAGCCTACTGTGAAAATAAGAGGAGACGGTTTCATTGTGGAGTTCGAAGAAAGTTTATTCTCCAAACGGAAGAATAATGCCGGACGGATTTTGCCACAACAGTGGATTTTTGGGGGAATCTGCTGTGAAACTAAACAATGTTTCCTCATTCAGGTTCCTGACCCAGTGCTAATACTCTTCTACAGGTAAGTGATTAACAGCTGTTATTATGAAAAAGTTTACTCCAATAAAAGTGTCCAATATTTTTGCGTATTAAATCCCATTCATCATGCTCATTTAGGCCATCAAAAACAACATTGTTGAGGGAAGCACTATATACTCTGATTCGTAGAAGGGATATCAAACAACAGAAATTGACAAAGCCGGATTTGAACATTTCAAGGTGAATCATCATTACAATTTCATTGATCCGGAAACTAGAATACATACACAAACCATCGAGCAACTCTGGAGATCTGCAAAATAGCAAAATAAAAAGCAGCGAGAAACTGCCCGAAACCATATGGATTTATGTGTCGACAGGAGGCCAACGTCTGCAATGAAGATCCATTTTATTGGATTTTAAAATTAATTGCGTTGACTTTTCCAATTTTTTCATTAGATTACCTCTTATTCTCTTATTTATAATCCAAAAATGAAAGTGATCTAGTTTCACAAGATCCATAAAACATGTTTAATTACGACTTTGGAATTAAAAAACTTTGACTTCGATCAATTTCCTTAACACGTTAAAAGCTGACGTCGACTTCAAACTACTTCATACTACCACATAGCAATTATTTTCTGATCCTGACCTCGAATTTAAAAAAATTAAAATTGAGGCCCGATAACTTCATAGTACCTAATTGCCTTACCATCCCTGTTGACTTTCCACTGAATGAGATATTCTTCTTGCCCCTTTTGCTTCAATTGACCCTCAGGTTTCGGCACAAGCTGTTGACCTCTTCACTCCCAAAGTTACTAAGTTACACCAAGATAGAACATGGCTGCTGACCTCCAAACGGCTGAAGGTTAACTTGGATGACTCCTCCAGGAACTGCTCGACTGCTGTTTTCTGGTAACTGTTCTCCTGCTCCAATTCCTTATATATTTAGTGCTACTTTTCCCAAAACATCATCCTCATGTGATTCTAGCAGGACCATCATATATGGTTCTCTTTGCTTATTTCAGAGGGTGATGTGACTGGGTCAGACGGTGTAAGGGGGAAATGTTCCTCTACCTTACCCTGAATCATTGATGTCTCATTTGGGGTTCTTAGGAGGCTGAAAACTTTCTTATCGTATTTCTTGATAATCATTAAAGTGCTATCTCCCATGATGTTGTCCATAATATCATCAAACCCTTGTCTCCCTCCTGTTCAATTTTCATGGAAAGTTGATTTCAGGATGAATTTGTATATATCTGAAAGTCTCCTTGCATTCTTGCTGTTCTTCCAGTGGGGTAATTTCTTGGGTGCCATGTTGAATATTTTGCACTCGGCCTGCACTTAGTAATCTGCAGCCTCGTCATGTTAATGATGAGTCGTCCTGTGCTAATATCAGCACCACCAATGTATTGAAGACGGTATGCTCCTCTAAGCTTGGGCAACTATCCCTCGATTGAAGGCACCTTTGTAATTAACATTGTCTATGCTTGATCATTTTGGAAAATCAATCAGTAATTTGGTGCCTATCACTAATCAGTCCCCACATAACTATGTTTACTTGGAACATTTCTGTTTTTTTGAGAAGCATATATTGTGGTCCAATATCCACTTCTTTGTCATAAATGAGTTCAACTGGTTAATTAATCCCTTATTGAAACCACTTAACCATGTGATGGCTTGGTAAAAGTATACAGGGTGTTTGTGAACTTATGGTTCAAAAAGCACAGTTTTGCACATAAGGGTTTACTTCAAAGTTAACCCCAAAAAGAGATGGGATTTACACAATCCATAAAATCATCTCACCCACAACTTATGAAGTGTGGGATACCTTACGATCAAATATGCTTGGTATTTACAATGCCAGAAAATTAACTAAGGTTCCCTTACAAAAATATCGATGAATATTTAGTTTTAAATAGGTTTCAAAGTAGGTAATTTTCGGGTTTCATAAAGGTATCTTTAAGGTCTGATAAGGTGCAAATAATACCTCCTGTAGGTTTCATCAGTAAACCTATGAAAGTTTCATTTTGGTATCTATTAGGTATAATGAGGAAAATTATAAACATTTCATTTTGGTAACCCTTAGGTATTAAATTAGATTACACATTTGTTATGGAGGGTCTAAAAGTAGACCAATGCACATTAGTGTGCCACTCTGCATTTTACTTTAATTCACAATAAGGGTTACAATTGTAGTTAAATACCATTATACTGGCCTTTTCTTTAGTTTGGGAATGTGTAAAATTACAGTATTGTATTTTTAGGAAGGAAGATAGTAGTACACCAAACAGGGGGTGGAGTAGGGGCTAGTCATGATTGGGTGGTATTGCACCATGGAGGTTGGGAGTCAGCATGTAGTTGGATTATTTATAAGGCCTAAATTAAGCTTTATAAAATAGGGCCTATATATAGCCCATGTATAATTTTAATTACCTTTAATTGGGTATCCAGACCATCCTCCAAAAATTATGTAGTTCTAAAGTTCCATCTAGAGTTGCCATAGCATCAAGCTATAGCAACAGGCATTATTAAGGGCTACATTAATTTAATATATTAAAGGCCTAAATTAAGCCTAATATAGTAGGGCCTAATTAAAGCCCAGGTATGGTTTAGGTTACTCCCAAAGAGGTATCCAGACCATCCTTTCTAAATTAGTTCTTAATTTAATTTGGTGTTGCATAGCATCAAGCTATAGCAATAGTTATCTTTTTTCAACTTGCAGCTATGAACAACACATAGTCTTTTTATTTGTTTTCATAAAATGTTCAATTTTTGTACACTCTCAGCACATTTTTTCTAAAAGAGAGGTCAAACTTGCACAACTTACTACTTGCTTATAAAGGTTTTTTTAGATACATATCAAACACCTTACTGAAACTTTAGATACATGTATCATTTCATTAATTTTATATCTAATTAACACAAATTTAAGCAAACTATTGCATATTTCACCATCATGTTACAAATCATGACTAAGATAATACTTATGTGTTAAGGTGCATACAAACTTGAATTTATACATGTCTCAATGCTGTTCTACAAACGACTTATTGGTAGTTAAAGAGGTTTAGGTATTGACCTGGGAACTCAGAGTATGTGGGTTCGTTCCCACCTAAGTGTGATTGTGTTTTTTTAACTTTTTAATTTTTTTATTTACACCTTATTCTTGTAGAGTTAACAGATCCATTGACATATATGAGACCCATAGAAATATGGGACCTATGGATTATGGATTAGAATTTTAGGTATTTATGTTATATATAGGTAACAACGACATGTTAAACTCTTGACCCAAATATGCATAAGATATACGGAAGAAGTGAGGTCACAATAAAGGTGTAAAAACCTTTAATACCAACAACGTTTCGTCCATTTGTCGGACTTCATCAGGCTGAAACACTAGATACATAATGGAAAGACAGCAAGTTAAAACCACGAAAGGCCAACAACCCTTACAAAATTTTTCTACACATAAAACGCTGCCTTCTAGACAAATTGCAACTAACCAACAATGAGAATTTTTCAACTTGAGGTGATCTACAATAGAAAGATACGTTTGGCTACATCTGTGAGAAACAGTACCAGCAAGGTTTTGAGTAAAATGCAAACAGTAAAATTGCACAAATTGCAAAAACGCCTTAATAAAACCAATTAAAACAACTAAAACAAGTGAACCAATACCCACCCAACAGGTTCTTCTCAATGGTGAGGGCACACCTAGGTGGCATCAGGGACAAACCGCACTGTAAATAGATGAGTCCATAAGGCTTCAAGTGCATAACCACTACATGAATATATTCAATTATTCAGGTGCAAGCATTTTCGAAATGAATTATATCATGGTAACAGGATAAGGCCAATTTATAACTGACCATATTACTACTTACAAGAAGCCAAAGCAGTACCCAGCAAAAACTGTGAAAGACACCAGCACACGATGTGGGCAATACAGTTGATCACAGAGCAAAGCAACAATAACCTCGTACCACAGATTGCTTGCCTCAAGCTTCGCCTCAGGTTAGCTGCATCTCAAGCTTAAGCTGCAGCTTAAGATGAGACCTTACCAGTTGATCAAAATGATCATTGCTTACGCGAGGTAGAACTCAAGCTCTTCCTTGTGAATTTATCGTTACTCTTTCCTGAAAATTCTCTTTCCAGGCAGCATAAAGTGATAAATATTGCAAAAATCGTCTGGTATAATTCCGGGCTAAAATATACTTTGCATCATTATCGAGATAGCCCAAACGGCTCGACAGTTTGCATGGAAATTTATATTTTTGAGCAGTACTCCCCGAGACCAGCTGGGAAAAACAACAAAATAAAATAGCGACTATTTTAAGGTTGAAAAGATGCATACATTATCCTTACGTAATATCGAATGCGACCTCCCAACATGGCGACCTAACCTAACATGCCTCATCGACGATGGCTGCCATGTTAGGAGGTCGCATTCAATATTGTGTCAGGTTAATGTATGCATCTTTTCAACCATAAAATAGTCGCAATTTTATTATCATTTTTTTCCGCAACTGGTCTCGGTGAGTACTGCTCAAAAATATAAGTTTCCATGTAAACTGTCGAGCCGTTCGGGCTATCTCGATAATAGTAAAGGATATTTTACCATGGCATAACAAACGTTAATAGCAGTGACAAACTTATTGAAATGTGATTAATACACACTAAATATCTTATTAAATTATAAAAAAAAATTCAAGTTTACTTCACTATTTTATTTTGCCTAAAATTCAACTGTAAGATACCCAGGTATTTAAGAATAATTAAGGAAAATATTAAAGTTAAGATTTACAGAAAGTTAATAAAAGTTTAAAGTGGCCAAGTAGGCCTAAGTCTTAACTCAGAAAGGGGTAAGTTAATTACTTTGTTTTTGTGGGGGAGTTTACTGGCCAACCCCTATGCAGCTGACCATTACCAATGAATGGGCTCTCTGTTGCCTCTTCTCAGAGATGGCCAGCAAAAGATGCAAAGGGGCATTAAGATGTTGGCAAGCACCTTTCCCCAATAATGGCTGCCCAGCACTCTAGTTGTTTACACAAGTGCAGCCAAGGGGGTTTAAGTTAGATTTAGGGTGGTCCCAAGCCAAGAAGGGGCTTAAAGAGCCGGGATTGTTTGGTGGGAGTTACCATGGGCCTTGTAAGTGGCTGGAGGGTATCATGTGATACCCTGCCAGGCCCTTATAAGCCATAGCTTTTCAGGGGAAAAAAAAAGAAGTCCAGAGAGTCAAGAGGGAGAAGTTACGAAGTGTAGGTCAGGAGCCTGCCAAGGCAGGCTCCCCAAAATGAA
>JAQGBW010006009.1:0-11158 GCA_034698625.1 Julus scanicus
CGGACCAGCATAAAATGACGTAGGAAGCGGGATAACGTACGAAACGGACAACGTAAAATCGGGGTTCCACTGTAGTAATCTATTGTCAAAATCCAAGAATTTATTGCCTCTCTTATCATTTTTACTTATATATAAAAATTATTATATGGCCATGCATATCATAATAGCCCCAACAAAAATAAACATCAAATTCAGTGAGCCGGTAGCCACTCCCTCTTATCCAGCATATTCAGAAAGTTACAAAAATCTCAAAAATATTGTAAATATGCATCATTTCTAATAAATTTCAAAATACTTAACTTAAATATGTTAACTAGTGAATTTTATTAGTATTATAATTATTCTTCCAAGCTCCGGATTAACCGTCTCTCCATCTTAACCGGCCACCATAGGTCCGAACTAGGACGGATAAGATCGGTTGTAGTGTCTTGAAATTAGCATGGTAAAATTTACGAAAATACTGAAAATAGGCTATAACTAATAATAAATTGCTTTAAAATAAGCTATTTTATAAAATCCGGATTAACCGTCTCTCTCCCTTAACCGACCATATTTGGTCACAGTCAGGAGCAATAAGATCGGTTGTATAGTGTATAGAAAATTGCATGTTAAAAATTATGAAAATATGCTATAACTACTAATAAATAATTTAAAAATAAGTTATTTTTATAAACTGCGGATTAACCGTCTCTCTCCCTTAACCGATCACCTCATGTCCCAACCACGACGGAATAGATCGGTTTTAGCTTAATGAAAACAGCCTGTATCATTGGGACCAGCTTCATAAATATGACCCAAATTAATATCATAATCATGTCTAACATGTTCGTAATATATTAACTTCAATTAACGTATAAAATTAACTTCAACTAATTTATGAGAATAAATATAGAAATTTGTAACAATTTGAACATAACTTACCACAAAAATTCGGCCATATTTGAAGAACTTCTACTTGTAACTGTTCCCATTGTTCAGGACAAAATATTTGCACCACACTTCAATCCACAACTATACAAAACTGAAGACATAATTACAGAGGACAAATTCCGAAAATGCCACAGGAATTATTCAAATAATATGCAAATGAGGTCATTTGCCGCCTGTATTTCGTAATATTTCGTATGTAGAAGCGCCGCCATATCGTCTGCTACAAAAAAGGCGCCAAGTTTTCCCGCGCATAATATGTCCATTATCGATTGTTTCGTGTGTGACAACGTTGTAAGATCTATAATTCTGGATTAAGGATACGAACTTAAACACAAATTGAATTCATAATCGTATGACACACATAGAAGATATGCCTCTTTGTTATCGTGTTTGATTCTGATTGATGACCTCAACGTTTCTATAACAACAACAACAACAACAATCGCAGTCATGAGTACCAAAAGAAATACGAAACCAGAGACAAATCCAGCTGTCAAGAAACTAAAGTAAGTCAAACAGAATCTATATTGTGACTTTGTGATGTGTTCACATGTTATACAAACTCCTGTTATCGTTTCCTGGACATCATTTAGAAAGGATGATGACGATGAGATTGAATACGATTCCATGGATGTGGATGATCCAGAGTTGTTCGATGATCCAAATCTGGGACAAGTTTTGACAGGTAAACACGTAGTTTACGTTTGAATGAATTGACCATGTAAGTAACATATGCACTGAACATGTTGACATAATGTTAGCAAATGATAACACCTGCGAATCGTTGATTTTGCAATTTGATTGTCAACGTTGGACCAACTTTAGCAAAATGGTGGAGTTGTGAATAGTTGGTTCTATGTTGTCAGTGATCTGTGGATGATGGACTTGTCAATTATCGTTGGTTTTATGTTGGCAGTCTAGAGTTGACAATGTAAAAAACATCCTACAATTTGTAATTTGAACTCATTAATAGCTAAAATGTGGATACTTTGGGCCAGTTTTTAGTGTCTTTTTGGAATTCTGAAAGCATTCTTTTCAACTGGCTGAAAAAGCCCAACTGAAACCCACTAAAGACATTCTAACTGGGCAAAACATTGACCAGCTAAACGTTACCCCCACTGTCCCAAACTATCCATGGACATCCCAACAGTAGGCAGCCGCGCGGCTGCCTACTGTTGGGTTGTGAATTGTGTAGCACATTCGGGCACGGTTTGGTGTCATGGTTTGACTTTTAAATTGCGTTTGACTAATGTTGGCATGTTGTGTTTTGCTATATTGGTCGATGTAGGACAAGGCCCAGAGAATGTGAATTCCAGTGATAAGTGGTCTCGGAGTCCTCTTCCCGAGATCAATCCCGCAAAAGAGGCCCTTGTCTTCCAGCAAATTGAAATCGATCATTACATAGGTATACCGGTATTTAAATTTAATGTGGAAAGTGACGTATTTGGTACTCGCATTTTTAACAAAGTGGGGTTTTTTTTGGATCTAGGCGAGCCTTTGCGAGGAATGCCCGGATCTCAAATTGGCCCTGTCCCAATCATGCGGATGTACGGCATCACCGAAAGCGGTCACAGCGTCATGTGTCACGTTCATGGATTTGCACCATATTTTTTCTACCCTTGTCCGAGTGGTTTTAAACCTGAAAACTGCTGCGTGTTTAGAGTACGAATGTCCTGCGGTTTGGACTTTTCTGCTTCGCATGATTACGTGTTAGTCCGAATTATTACTAGGCTGTATTACTATTTTCTTTAAATTGCAGGATTGCCTGAACAAGGCGCTATTGGCGGATAGTCGTTCATTTAAGGAAAAGCCGGCTCAAACCGTACTAGCCATAGACATAGTGAAAAAGGAAGGCGAGTATCGTGCAGATTTCAGCTGACCGATGCAGTGTAAATTATAAACTAATAATGTTTTTTTTTTTCTCTTAGATATTTACGGATATAAGAAGAATGGTCTGGTTGACTTTTTCAAAATTACCTTGGCATTGCCTAGACTTATAGCTGCGGCAAAACGATTGTTAGATGCGGGCAGCGTACCAACTCCATTTCCTCTGCCCCTCGGTTGTCATGCCTATGAAACGAATATAGATTTTGAGATCAGGTATTGTGTGCGAGCTATCAATTGCCGTATTTACTCGGGTGATGGTCCCACCCAAATTTTGAAATTATTTAGAGACAGAAAATTTAAAATATTATAAACTTCTGTAAAAAAGGTGGTGTAAATAACAAAATATAACTTATCATTATAGGTTCATGGTGGATAATAATGTGGTAGGCTGCAGCTGGATCGAAGTTCCTGCTGGAAAGTACAAAATCCGAGAATCTTCAAAAAATGTTCATTGTATTTCGCGTTGTCAAATCGAGGCCGACATTGCGGTCGACGATTTCATTTCTCACGCTCCTGAAGGGGAATGGTCAAAAGTTGCTCCCTTCAGAATTTTAAGCTTTGACATTGAGTGCGCAGGAAGAAAAGGTACTTTGATTATACACAATCAAAATTCTGTTTACTTAAAAAAAATTATTATTACACCAAAAGTTGATCAAAAAATGTTTCTGCTAAAAATTTTGTAAACTTTTTAATTTTAGGAATTTTTCCCGAGCCAAATAAGGATTCTGTCATCCAGATTGCAAATATGGTTATACGACAAGGAGAGCCCGAGCCGTTCATTAAAAATGTGTTTACGTTGAATACGTGTGCCCCGATAGTCGGTAGCCAGGTGTTATCTTATCCGGAGGAGAAAGATTTACTAAAGGTAATTTTTCATTGGAACTTTTTGTTATTTATGAAGATAATAATGTTCATTTTCTGTTCAAGAAATGGGCAGATTTTGTCCGGGAAGTTGATCCAGACATCATTACGGGATACAATATACAGAATTTCGATTTCTCTTACTTGCTGGCTCGTGCCACCCACCTGAACGTCGGCACTTTTCCGTTTCTTGGCCGGATTAAAGATGCCAGATCAACGGTCCGAACTTCGATGATGAATTCTAAACAAATGGGAAAACGTGAAAACAAAATCATAAACATCGAAGGCAGAACGCAGTTTGATCTAATTTTGGTAAAAGTGCAAAATGCCCAAAATTTTAGAGACGAATTATTTTTCAAAAGTTAATCATCTGTCGGATTTTTCCGCTAGGTTCTCTTGAGAGATTACAAACTACGTTCGTACACTTTGAATGCTGTAAGTTTTCACTTTTTGCAAGAACAAAAGGAAGACGTGCAACACACTATTATTACAGACTTGCAGGTAAATATTAAACAGATTATCGGAGTTAATGTGGACCGAGCTCATCACCTCGAATAATCGAAACCTGTGTGTTGATCACAAATTTAATTGTTACGTTTCAGAATGGAAACGAACAGACGAGACGCAGGTTAGCAGTTTACTGTCTCAAGGATGCGTACCTACCTCTTAAACTTCTAGAAAAGCTTATGTGCATCATCAACTACATGGAAATGGCTCGAGTTACGGGAGTCCCGCTTTCGTATTTGTTGACCAGAGGACAGCAAATCAAAGTCGTATCTCAGTTACTGCGAAAGGCAAGGGAACACGACTTTGTGTTGCCTACAAAAAACATCACTACCGGCGATGAATTTACCGGAGCGACTGTAATCGAACCAAAGCAAGGGTGAGAAAATTTCATGTTCATTTGGTAAAAATTTTGATTGTTTTCATCAATAATGTTTAATCCTTTCTAACCACTGCTTACTAATTAGGTATTATAAGGTCCCCATCGCAACTCTCGACTTTTCTTCCCTGTACCCATCTATTATGATGGCTCACAACCTGTGTTATACGACACTTCTGACACCTGCAAATAGAAACAGGTAAGTTGAAATGTAAGTATTTTGTTTCGAGCGTATGCTCCGTTATTGATCATTTTTTTTTTTTTTTTTTTTTTTTGGTAGCATGAAGTCGGATGAGTATATAAAGACACCGTCTAACGATTATTTCTTGAAGCAGTCTGTTCGTAAAGGTTTACTGCCAAATATCTTGGAAAGCCTTCTGTCAGCTAGGAAAAAGTACAGCATATCGTAGTTTATCTGATAAAATTATTTGGTTGTTCAAAACTATATTTTCTAATTTTGTTATCTAAAGAGCAAAAGAAGAACTTAAAGTGGAAACTGATCCGTTCAAGAGGAAAGTGCTGGACGGCCGTCAAGTTGCCCTCAAATTAAGTGCCAATTCGGTTTACGGATTCACCGGAGCCCAAGTCGGAAAATTACCTTGTTTGGAAATTTCTCAGGTGAAATATGGTTGCTTCTTAAGGGCCGTTTTCACAAATTTCAGCCCTAAAATCAAGTTCAATGCGAGTATAAACACCTTCCAACCACTCGACTGTCAATGTCTCCTGTCTGTTGGCACTGTTAAAGCCCGAATCTACCTTCACCTACCTGAAAATTTTGCTCGTGAGCGTGATCTTTCAATCCCTTTCGAGTGATCTTTAACTTGCAATGAAGGGCCTTGTTTTAAAGACAGTGCAAGTCCCCGTCCACCCGACTGTTTAATTGGATGATTCAACAAATTGTCCAAAACGTCCGGAATGTGTAAACGATATTTTAAGTATGCCAGGTCCACCTGAAATTAAATGAACATTAACAGTTTCTTATCTTTCTTTTAGAGCGTCACCTCTTTTGGGCGTTCCATGATTGAAAAAACACGATTGGAAGTAGAAAATAGATACTCGATTGAAAATGGATACGAGCACGATGCCAAGGTTGTTTAGATTAGAATGTGTGTTAAATGTTAACACGATTTCATTTTCTACAATGATAATATTATGTTGAAGTACAATTTTTTATCTGCAGGTCATTTATGGAGACACCGACTCTGTCATGGTAAATTTTGGAATCGATAACATTGCCAAAGTCATGGAACTGGGACGAGATGCGGCAGAATTTGTAACACAAAAATTTGTAAAACCGATCAATTTGGAGTTTGAAAAAGTTGGTTTTTCACTGCCTTATTTTTTTAGCTGCTATTTTTTACATCAAAGATTTAACTTGTCTTTATTTCGTGCAGGTTTATTATCCATACTTGCTGATTAACAAGAAACGCTACGCTGGCCTTTACTACACCAGACCGGAAATTCACGATAAAATGGACTGCAAAGGAATAGAAACTGTCCGTAGGGATAATTGTCCTCTCGTGGCAAATCTAATCAACACGTGCCTGCAAAGGATACTTATCGACAGGTTAGAGAACGCGAATTACTAAATTCAACGCAAATGTGAAATGCGCTAACGGGAATTTATAATTTCATAGAGATCCCGAAGGTGCGGTGGAATACGCGAAGCAGATAATTTCGGACTTATTGTGCAATCGAGTGGATATTTCGCAGTTGGTTATTACCAAAGAATTAACGAAAACCGATGATGAATATAAAGGAAAGCAAGCGCACGTCGAGCTGGCCAACAGAATGAAAAAAAGGGATGCCGGAAGCGCACCGGCGCTCGGGGACCGAGTACCGTTCGTGATTATTGCGGCTTCGAAGGGAACTGCGGCTTACATGAAATCTGAAGTGAGTGACCGAGCGTAACACTTGAACCCCTCGATGGAGGACATAGATCATAGTGCTTGGTTTCTTACAGGATCCCATTTATGTCTTGGAGAATAACATCCCCATCGACACCACTTATTACTTAGAGAATCAACTGTCTAAACCGTTGCTGAGAATCTTTCAACCTATACTCGGAGAAAATAAAGCTGAATCGGAACTGCTGAGTAAGAAATTCAAATTCGTTTGAAAGGGTTTGAAGACTTAAAACTTAAATTTACATTTTTAAGGTATCCTTCCCATAACAAATTACCGCAATATTTTTCCAAAGAGTATACACATTTTTTCTAGATTAAGATTTTTGAGATTAAACAACCTTATTCCCTCATTCCCCTCATGTCTTTTTTTGTAGGAGGTGACCACACGAGGACAAAAATTGTGGCAACATCTAAAGTAGGGGCTCTGTCTGCATTTACAAAGAAACTCGAAACTTGCCTCGGTTGCAAAGCAGTTTTGAGTGCTGGATGTGAGTGACTCTGAAATCTTGTGTTTTTCTAAAAAAATTTTTAACTAATCTGAAATTCATTAACAAACCTTTGTAGATAAAGGAGTGTGTAAACATTGTAAGCCGAAGGAATCTGCTCTCTACCAAAAAGAAATGCTACAAATAAATGCATTGGAACAGAAATTTTCTGCACTTTGGACTCAGTGTCAACGTTGTCAGGGCAGTTTACACGAAGAAGTACTTTGCACGAGGTACGTTATCTGGACATATCACTGTTTATACAAAGAAATTCCGATCTATTAAACTCTTGTTTTTTTTTTATGTGAAATTTAGTCGTGACTGTCCGATATTCTACATGCGAAAGAAAGTTCAGAAAGATCTGATTGACCAAAACAATCTCATCGACAGATTCGAAACACTGTTGTGGTAAGAGCTAAAAAAAACTAAGTTGTGATTTTCATATATTTGTGATTTTGTACTTTTATACTGCATTTTTTACAGTTTGAATAAAAATATTACTAATAAAATGTTGCTTGGTTTGAGTCACAAAATCCAGTAACCCTTTCACTAAAGTATGAAGTTAGTTTCATCTTTTACGTGGAAAAATAATAAAAAGCTTCGGATTTGTGAATAACGAAATTTATGATTCGTAAGAAAATCTACTTACTTTTACAATTCGAATGTTTCTGTTGACATTACCAGATTTTTCAGCGGTGATGGAAAACCATTATCGAATCTAAATGAAGATCGTAAAAATAATAGCAAATAATATTTCAGTATGAGAAAATAAAAGTAGATAAAAGTATTAAGAGTTATTAAAGAAAATTTGACTATCACAATGGACTAGCACAAAAGACAAAAAAGAACGACAATCTGGACAAAACATAAATGAACATATTTTTTAATGTCTTAGGTATACAAGTTTAGATATGGAAAGCTCAATAAAAATACAAACCCAACAAATTCCTATGACTAATATAATAACCATCCTAAACTAAGACTCAAAAAACTTATTATAGAACATTTTTCGGGTATTTCCTTCTATCAATCTGCTATTAAAATATGTATCACAGCTTCCATTTATGTAAACAAAAGTAGAAAAAAAAATTACATTAAACATAATAATAATAAAAGTGGGTGCATTTCAAATAACTCTTTTTACATATATATTATCGATGAAGTCTTTGCTAGAATCTTATACTTTTACACGTATTTACAAGTTAGGAGTAGGAAGCAAACGTTTTAACACTATATATAACTGGGGTTTTTTTAAAGTACATTTTCTTGGAATGCTTTACAATAATGAAAAAAACACATGGTGGCTGGATAAACTAAATGTCTTTTTTAACAGCACGTATGACAATTTTATCGAGGTGAATGTGACCGTATAATGTTCGTAACACATGTACAAAAAAATATTAAAAGCTTATTACTCATAAAAAGGAAGGTCCTTTTTGAGCGTGTATCATACAAGTACCTTCTCGAGTATTTCAGTTGCAAAATGTTATTCGGGCATCGCGTTAAGAGTACAAAAATACGATTTTTAATTTTGTACAGTTGTAATTTAGGAGATATTAAAAGTTAAATAAAAATGTTGGCATATTGTGCTATTTTTTCCTACAATATTAAATGATTGGATGAATTGTTTTTAATACGGTATAAACTAGAGTGTCCGTACTTCAGCAGCAAATATGCCCAATTTTCTGCAATAAAAAAGGGCAGTTTAATGACCGAAAATTTAAAAAAAGGGCCCTACTTTACTTATGTGGCGTGGACCCAGGCCAAATTTGGTTCTACATAGGCATGAGATGTGCCCCGAATTGTTCCTTAGTTTCTCAACAGTGTTTATTTTCCCATGTACCAGCTGTGCATTAATCTTTCATGTAAGCAACACTAGTCAACCCTAAGGTGAACAAGTTTTTTTGTGCATTAAAGGTCTTAGAACTGGCAAACATTAGGCAAATGCATGTTGACAAAAGGTGGATTGTTGTGACCCAATGTTTTAACACTGAAAGTGCATCGCAAACTAGGAAACATTACCTTTTTCACCCCCAACTAAATTTTCTCAAAAAGTACCGACACTATCATGATTCCATGCAGGGTTGCCAGTTTCTGCAAAGTCAGGAAATGTCAGGCAAAGTCAGGAAAAAATAGCCTTTTTGCTAGAAAAGTTAGGCAAATTAGCAATTTGGTCAGGAAAAAAAATAAGGCTTTATACTATTGACAATATTTATTTATTTTTTAAAATCTTGAATCTAATGCAGCTGTTGGGGAGTGTAATCGTAGAGATCAAATTTCTCTTGTGTAACAATTGAATTGTGTATTTGAAACGAAAATTATGCTAGCCTTTGTACATTTTTAAAAATAATTAAAATTTGTCAAGTTATTGAAACATGGTCAGGAAAAATATTTTTAGAAGTAAGGAAAAGTCAGGAAAAATTGCCATAATGGTCAGGCAAAGTCAGGCAAGGCCAATCTGTAAAAAAAACTGGCAACCCTGTCCATGGGATATTATTTTATATTTGGTTATCGCGCAATAGTATATACATTTCCAATCATGGACAAACCAAATAACATTTGCAACACGGAGTCTCGAAAGAAGGGATTTACGGTTTAACTCAATATACTACTTCCGTCGAGAGATATTTTGCAAAAGCACAGCTCGTGCAAATTACAAAAAAATAATGCCCACACAGAAACTCCATCATATAATAACGATTTGAATAACTTAAGATTAGTCGTTTTGGTATGGAAAAGCGCATTAATAAAAAACAAACATGAATTTAGTGTACTTTGGCCGCAAAAGATTTCTGATGGAATATGAAATACAATTGTGCGTTGATGGTGGGCCTTTGGAGACACGGACAAAGTGAGGTCATATACATTATAATAACTACAACAGGGGCCCTTACCCCTATATGGCTATCGTAAATTCCCAGTCATCGTATGTATAGATAGCAATATGTATGAACTGGGAAATTTAGGGCGGTGGAAAAAAATATATATATATTCGTATAAATCGCTATAAATATTTATTTTAAAATAACAGTGATATCTTAAATCTATGATGAACAGGGATCACCACTCCTCCACTCTACAGGCGTCACCTGCCTATTTTTACTCGCTTGAAACCAAGAATCACCGGAATCTGGCCACCGTGCGCAATACACACCCGGGTGACGTTTGTTGAAATACTGTCTCATCCGGACATCTCGGAGGTGGCTTTCACGATATATTCGTTTAATACTGCGTTCTTCAACCTCTCCACTGGCCTACGATTGACCATTTGTCGCAAAGTTGCGCAAAACGAGGGCCAAAATGTAAAAAATACGGATACCGAGTCTTCTGTCGGGTTTTTTAAATTGGCCTCCAACCCGTGGCGTTTGGTCCAAATTTGTACACCAGCCGCCTTCCAATCACAGGTTGAAATACTTGACTCTTATAATAGTATCTATAGGCATGAATAAAACAAGGAATTGTAACGAGCTGCTTTTTTCGAGGTCTTTGCATCAATGACCGTAAGACTCGCATTCAAAAATAACAAATATCGGATATTCGCGAACATGCTGTGTTAATATTGCAAAAAAGCAGGGTTTTATTTGCGGGTTAACATATATATATTACTAATGTCATTAGGTTTGCAAACATTGTTATGGATATTGGAGCTGAACATCAAAATTACAATATTGAGTCGCATCTATAGACTAAGTGGCATTTAATGCAGGTTTCCCCTCGAAAAATGTTTTTATTTTTTCCCTGGCGTTTCCAGTCTTCCATACCCATCCAATTTTTCTGACAACTTAAGGTTTTCAAGGATAAATTTAAAATTGTTGATCATAATGATATTGCAAACTTTTTTCAATTTCTTGTTGCTAATAATTTTTTATAAGTGGCACTAATCAGTATGATAACTTCCGTATTTTTTTAATTAGATAGTACGTGTTCTATTGTTCTCTCGAGACTAATAGGTAGACTTAAAGAGGAAGGTCATAGTTCGTGGAAAATTGGTCCTCATGATTATGTGGCTTTGTATTTTTAAGCAACATTAAGCACAGCCACTTTTAAAACTGGTTATATTTTGTAAAAACACATGCATTTTTCATGTACTCGATGATGCGTTAATGATGAGCTTTTTGGCATATAATAAAACCCCTCTTAACCGAACCAGGGCTGGGACTAGCTACCATTTAGGCGACCTGAGGGGGGGGGGGGGGGGGGGGGGG
>JAQGBW010006010.1:0-11152 GCA_034698625.1 Julus scanicus
TTAGACTTGTACTTTTGTGACATCACTTGTACACATTTACTAATAATTTACAAGTTGCTGAGATTATTGGTGGAATGTCATACTACAACTCCATAATTTACAACTCCATATACTTCTTGTAACTTGTACACTAATATTTGTACATTTTTGTGGAATAGGGCCCAGTCAGCCGCCCAGATGTGGTATGACATAAAGGGGGCTCTAAACCAGGCTGCCTAAACCACAATGATATACATTTTTATCAAAATTATACAGTGTTATATGCAATGTCATATTTAATCATCTCTAAAGTTATCATGAAAAATTGACTTTCATGGCTAAATATGATATTCTATACTGACGTGATACAGGCCGATTTCTCTTATTTTTTTATTATTATTTTGATATCAGAAGTTTCCATCCCATATAGCCATTGCTCGTTAATTCGTTTTGCAACGTTACAAGACCTTGCGGTCATTTTATGCATTAATTTATATCGGAAACTATAGGTTAGTAGATAAATACTCAAAGCGTATCACAATTCAAAACGAAGTAAGGAAGATAGAGCAACTGCATGAAACGCTAACAATAAAGTCATTGAAGGGTGTAGTTTTCGAATTTCGTGAATCATGTTTCGATAAACAGGATGTTTAATGGACTATACGAAACTGCGAATAGTAAATTCAAACAAAGGGCACTTTATTACAATCTGTTTCGTAAATTTCGCAATGTTGAGTGCGCCATGCCCTCCTGAAACCGTAATTGGCACTCCATGTAGAGCATCAATTGAGATTACCCTTTCTGGTATGATGACGTCACCTAGGATACAGCTTTGACGTTCAGAGTTGCGATGATCTCATGTTTTGGCAATCGCCCTCAAACTCTAAGAATCCAAAAACGAGGTTACTTGAGGTTCGCAAATCCGGTTATAGCGTTTGTTTCCCATCTAGCACCAAATAGTGTTTCTCATAGTAGCAAACCAGGCAAGCTAGTGTTATGAATGGGATCAGTGAAAGAAACAACGGCGATGACGTCACGCGTGTGGGACGAGACCTAGAGGCCAATGATCTCGCTGGCAACCAATGAGAAAGGCGCATCGGAATTTCAGTTCATTCTGAAGGATTTCAGCCATTGATCAGAGATAAAGTAGGCGCAGAAACGTGCCTTAGATAAAAAACACCTCGCTTTCCCCCATTTCAACCAAGTGCTATGTTATTAGTTCCAGCCAACTTACAATGGCAGGGTCTTTTTTTTTTTCTTCACAGCACCCACCTGAAAGTAATTTCCCCATCTGGCAGCCCCATTATATATATATTTCCTAGGCGGAGATGAAAAGCTAGGCCTCTTACAGGATCCAAAGGCTCATTGCACCGTTGTACTAGTTCGAGAGAATCTGACGCCATTTTCTTAGCGTTTACCTAGGCATAGAAATGGTAGGTAAATTATGGGGCTTCTTATATCGGATTTTCGGCGGCCAGAAAACTTTGGATTAATCTTTCCAATATCAGAACCACCGCAAGGATTGAAGGGTTCAACGTCTGTATATTACAAAAAAAGCATGCCCCAAATAAATATATACAGTGGAACCATGGTTTACGAATTTAATACTTTCCTCGACCCTGTTCGTAAACCGAATCAATTTTTCCCATTGCAATTAATGCAAATCCAAATAATGCTTTCTTTGTCCTAGAATACTATTTTTAACATGTCTTGGCTTATGTGTGGGAATAATACAGACAGGAAATGAATATAACAATAATATTAGAAGAAAGCAGTTTAATATATACATCCAAGATTTCCAGCATTATAGAGAATAAAGACACCCACGTGGTGTCGTTATGCTGACGTTGCTGCGAATCAAGTTCATTTGTACATTTTGTTTAAGAAATTTACTTTAACAATCATTGTTTCCATTAAGAAAATTTGTATTATTCTATACTCTATTCTGTAGTTAATTATATTATTTAAGTCGCAAATCGACATCATCAGTGGACGTCGGGACGAAGTTTTTCCATATTGCAATGTAGGCTAAATCTTTGAAGCCTTTGGAAATAATATAATTGGAAATTATAACATTTTTGATGTTACCTGTATTGAGTAAAACTTATAAGTAACAAACATGTTCTACTGAAACTAGTAAAACAATTGCAGAAACTCGGACGTTTGATCGGTGGTCCAGAGAAATTTTTTACTTAACTGAAGCATCGTACATAAAGCGAAACCATACGTGGTGTTCGTAAACCGAATTATTCGTAAACAGAGACGTTCGTAAACCGAGGTTCCACTGTATATTAAAAATCTTAAAAAAAACATCAAAAAACTAAAATGTCCATCGAATACAAAAGTTTACTGCTAAGCAATAGATAATGTGCACATGTTTTCCACCAATTACAATAACAATCTAATTCAACTTTTGAGTTCTTCGATGTGCAAATCACAATTGTATTTTTGCAAACATTTTACTTCTTCCAGAGGGAAACATCATAATCAGATACATCTCTTTTTACATTTTTAAACGAGATATTCGGTAATGTCCTCGGAAATCAAAACCCGACTTAACACGAAACACTTTACTTTGTTTTCAATTCATGATACTGCGTTACGATAACTCAATTTATACTGGTAATGCTACTCTCGCTTACTCAATGCTACTCAATTCTTATGATTATGATACATATTACCCGTTATGACTACTAAAGCTTGCCATATAAAGATCACTAATACTGAACACGTATATAATCTTTCGGTAATTATATAGTTTTTATACTGCAGTCTAATTTTTTTTTATTTATTTAAGAATTGATCATGTCAAAAAGTTGTCATGTCAATATAGTTCAAGTATCCAAAATACGTTCAGTTTCGTAGTCTGTTAAGGTTATCTTACCATATGCGCATTAAACCAATCAAAGAGTGTGTATGTCAACACCTACCCCTAAAAGCGGGCAATCACTGTAAGCATAGGAGATGTTCTGGAAAGTGCGCAATTCCGATGTACATTATTATGGCTGGCATGTAATATAATATTATAAACCTTCGTATCATAATCATAAAAGTTGAGAAAGCCATCTTTGATACAAAAACGACACATACATATACTTGAGAGCAAGTTTGCATAAATGTAAAAATATTTATTGGCGTCCATGTTCAATTTTTATTTTTTTTTTTATTAAGTAACCAATAAAAGCAAGTATCTGTGGCTTCAGTACAATCTACAATTAATATTATCAGTATAACATTAATTAAAAAAAATTAAAATCATGCTTTGCGTATTTTAATGACGTCCTTTAAAATCATGATGTTCATTTCGCTTTCTTTTATTTGGATGTTCACTCACTTTTTTGTTATCGATATCTATTTTTTAATAAAAGTACTATCCTTTTTATACCATCCTCTAGCGACTGAAAGCACTTCAGCTACAATTAAGGCTACCATCCTGTAGTGTCACGAGTATACTATATATCACAATAGAGGGCTTTCTTTAAATTATTCTTTCACTAAATGAGACTCGACCAATGCACCAAACCCTTTTTATAATCCTTAAAAGTGCTCTTTCGATAGATGTTACGAAATTTAACTTGTCAAAACAGATATTTAGATGGATGATAATAATTGTTGTATTCACTGAAATCCAATGCAGAGAACGAGCCAATATGTTCAATGCTGCCTCAATCCTTCTTAGAAACTACTCGTATCTATGCAAGTCCCTATAGAATTTGTTTCGATGGTTTCACTTGTTCGGAAATCGCATTTATACTTATTTTGGTTTTGAAAAATGAACAAATCATCCAGGACGACCATGGAGTTAAAATAAATGCAAGAAAGTGTTATGGTGTAAGAAAATGTCGTTTTTCTGCCTACTTGAGTACCAAAGAGATCCTCATAAAAGTGTAAATAACCAAGTATGTTTAGTGATATACTCATTGTAGAGTTATCATAGCTCAAAGGTGATGTAAATGGGGATTTCTAAGAAACACGATTTAGGGCCAATTTAAATTCGTGTATCCCACTTCTTTGGCACTGCTACGAAAACGCCGAGTAGACAGACGCGTTTGAATCCAGTCCAAAAAGTACCAATCTGGTTCAATAGCAGCGCTTTCAAAAATCCCTGCGTATTCATTTTCACTCATGCCAACTTGTAATTTGCCCATGACGCAAGAGTGTATACGTGCCATGCATTAGAAAAACATGACACGATGGTCTGGCTTACAAATCAAGTCAGCATTTTGAGTATACGAATATATACCACAGTACCAACTAATAACCAAGCAAACTAACACTTTGATCTCAGACAATCGATATAAAATGTAGAAACCTTTTTTAGAATAAATATAACAGACTTGCATAATCGTATACTTTCTAAAGCTAAGTATCCACCAAACGGAAACATAAACATACACAAAAACAAAAACCACTAAAACAATGTTTTCAACATGTTTGGCAAATTGTGGAAAAAAAACACGAGTGTACGCACCTATTACACATTTCGCGAAACAAGGCGGAGAATTGGCATATTTTAAAATGAAAACCCCATGGTTCAATGTTCTACGTCATCAACTACGTCACGAAACATTTGAGAAACTTTTTTCCTTTGATCCGGATCGCCTTTCGAGCGATCGCTACGAAACATCGAGAAACATCGAAATGTGAGGAAAAAACGGAGGTTTTCCCCACATGTTCGCAAACACTTCTGGACACATCAATGTTTGTATGTTTATGTTTTTGTGTATGTTTATGTTTCTTTAATGTTTCGTTTGGTGGATACCCCACCTTTGGAGATAGAAGTTTTACACGCAACCTTTTCTTATATTCTACGTAAGAGTCACATTATTGATAACTGAGCAAAGCAGAACCGGAAGTATAAGCACACGTGCAACACGAACATTTTTTGTACGTCGAAGATTGATCTCTATTGGTTCAACTGGCTCAACCGAGCAAGTAATTACGCACGTTAAAGTACATTGAAAAATATCCCAATGTACATGTGTTATTTCTCAAGAGAAATTCAGCAGTAGCTGTCACAGATAGATTCCTCGTACCAAAGATGCAACTAAAACGATGCTCCTAGTAATCTGGTACGAGGATTTCTTTATTTGCTTTTCTAATTTTTCCTGTACCGGTTGCGAGTATTTAATAGGATTCAAAAAAAAAATGCGCTTTTCCATAACTTGGCAAAAAATGTCAGTGTAGGCACGACTCACGCACAGATCGGCTGAAATGCAATTGATGGCAGTGTTGACATGACTGGCAAATGCCAATATTTGTCCACGTGTGGACAGTTGCGAACATTAATTTTGTCTGTGAGACTGCATGCGTCAGTCAAAATGCTTTCATAGTTACAGAAATGGCAACACGGCCAGGTGACGTTGTTTGTTATTTCTCCGATGGTATTGAACTCTGAGGACGAACCAGAAGGGTAAAAAAAAAGATGTACCAACGCCCAATTATGCGCCATCAAAACTGCTAAAAAAGGATGAATGGAGAAAAAGCACCTCCATATTAGGAAATTGGAATTCATTGAGGAGAAATCCAGATGGCAGCCAGGAGTTACGTGGGGGTGCTACCCAAACTGCAGTCATTCGGCTCTTGTAATGCAACATTGGCGTGAAGCCAGGGCATTGGGCCAACTCCTCAGTAATATTCTTGTAAATAAAATATATAAAAAACACACATTGTATAAGTAGCCTAGCGAAGCTTATTAGAAAATCTGCTTTTGGCAAAAATTGACACAACACCCCCCACTTATATTTCCCAAATAGCTGTTGTGCTATTCATGGAACCCCCTCTCAGCAGGGGGGATTTAGGGATTTCAGTTTTGCTGACGTCATGCACCGACGGAAGTACCCGCGGGCACTTAGCCTTCGTGAAAATCTGGAGTGAATAAGGTCGTCTAAGTGCCTAAGGAATACAATCATTTTTATGTCTCATCTTAATTAATTGACAAATAAAGAAGAACATCATCCATTTCTTGTGAGAAAAAAATAAATTGATTCGCACGAGACCTTGAGATTGAAAGCTCCGTCAATATCTTAGGAGAAATAATGAAATTAGAAATGAAAAACGGAATCACTTCAGTTGATGTACCCGACAAAAGCAGGCGAGTGCACTGAGTGCGCAAGTTCCTGAAAGCTAGAGGCGAACTGGTTATCAAATCCTTAAAACGCGTCTCCCATTTCAATTTCCAAAATCATTGTCGGAGAAAAAAGAAAAAGCCACTCTGAAGAGAAATTCATCCCCTCTGTTCAGACTTCCCAGAATCTAGTTATTTATACTCGGTTCAATACTACGCTTGACAAGCCAGTTCAAAAGACAGCCGAGAACTAAGAATTCAAGGTCTCTTGGAGAAGATTCTGCTGCTTGTTTGCGCCAGAACATTTGAGTAAACACCAAAATGTTCAAATTCTGTAAAGAACTCTCCCCAACATTCTAAACAGAACAAGATGCCCTATTGGATTTTAATTAAGTGGGATCTAAATGAAGTTTCGATTGTTTACTTGTTCATCGAGTTTATTTAACGACGCCTCAGGTTAGTTTGGATTCCTATTAGATGCTAAACTTAAAAATCGTTGTTTTCGTTAGTTTTGCAAAATCAAGGATATATCTTCATCTACCATGGATTTTATTATCGTCCATGGTTATAGGATAATATCGACCTAACATACCATTCTCAATAGCACATTCTTAGTGACTTTGCGGAACAATCCTCGTTAAGTTCCTAAAAAGAAATCTTCAAAAAAAAATAATGATAACTGCAGTATTGATTACTCGATATGGAATGTGTAACGAAAATTGTGCACGGAAAATTACCCTTGCTCAACGTAGCTAGGTTACCACATGTGTAGCGCTGTTAGAGGTCCAAGTATCAAGACAAATGCTGAATATTTCATCACTTGGTCTAGCCAAATATCTGCAGATTAAAGATCTTTTGGATAAAGACGTACAGTGGAATAAATAACATAACTCTAATTTGTTAAATTATCAACAATTGAACAGCTCTTAACAGTATTTTCCATTCCTTGGGTTTACTGTACGTATATATGTATCATAATGATCTAAAATTAAATGTAGGTCTAAGAGCATTCCATGGAAAACAGCTAAAGACCCTGAGATGAAGAACAATTTGGGTCATTAAACTTGACACCAAAATCACCCCCACCGTCAAAACTTGTCCTAAATCCACATATTTTTCAATCCCTTATTGAGGTCATAACCATTTTTACACTCATTGCAAATGCAGTCTTAGGCATCCATTATACCGTCTACTCTACAGTTGCAAAGGAATGCGTTTAGGGTTTCAACGCTAATAAACCCGTGGGTAATATCCCAGCGAGATCTCAAAATACATTCTTTCAATTGTCGTTGTTGGCTAACAGCAACAGCCATCAGTAGCATGAACAAATTTGACTCAACCATGACCTGATACAACTATTTGAAAAACAGAGAATGGTTAATAGAAAAATTGATTGTTGGAAACTGTTTGTCCATCTTCTACATCCTAACTGATAGAATGTGAAGAATCATTTTCACTTTTGCGTATATACTGAAAATTCAGCAAAAGCTTTATTTAAAATACCCGTGAATTTTTGGCATCTTAAAAGTACGAGTAAACCCAAAATATTAGATATGAAATAAGGCCACTTTTATTAAGAAACTCGTGGCAAAGTTGTCACTTGGTAACAAGTGCATAATTTAATTTCGATGATTTTACTGCGTGATGAGTATAATGCAGTAAATTTCTCAATAGCGGACTGTAAAAGCAGCAGTAAACGTTCACGATTACCAAACTAAGGGAGAGTGTTTACACCAACCTACATGAAAACTGTTCAGCTGCAGTGCACATCGAGATTCATGAACCAAATAATTCCTATAAGAATGCGAAGACCCTTTCAGGAAACCAGCTGGAGCTATTCAGCTCAAACTTTAAACTTGGGCAAAGGTTCATCTTTGCAGGTAGATGGAACTTTCAAAGGGTGGATCTACAGCACGATCGATCCGCTAATTGGATCGTTCGACATCAGTCCATTCCTTAGCAATACGCTTTCTCCAGATGATTAATGTTAGTAGTCGGTTATGCACTCTCTTCGATCATTTGAAATCTAACAAACAAGCTAAGACCAAATTACGCTAATTTCATAATATTAGTACAATATTACAAGGAGAAATTTTAATCACTGATGTACTCAAGAAATTTATTTCCGTTCATCTGGAAGCCCATCTTATGTGCACAGTATTAAACGTCATTTTTCCATAAGCTAACTCTTTATTTAATTCAAATTATAGTTATTCTGAAAACTCATTTCGTAAAATCTCACCTGATGAGCAAGATTGCATCGCATGCATAGAAAAACCAAAATTTTGTACAACTGAACTGATCAAACCCTACAACAGATGTGAACCCAATTCTACGGCCAAGTTCAAGATGAAACTTAAACAAAACACAGTGTAGGAGACATTTAACCGATGTTGTTATAAGTTACTTGAATTTTACTTCATGCATTCCTTAGATAAATACTGAATTAGCTGAGGGTGTTTCGTAGGCTAGCTTTTCATTGAATCTTTACCACAAATATACAAGCTTGTTCGGATTAGTACTGAAATATGGAACATAACATGGGTCTATAGCTCGATCATTCATGTTTTCAAGGGTTTCCAGGAGAAATCTACTCACCCTGTATATTAGCAGAACGCAAACATGACACGAGAGAAACGTTATCAGGAGATGAGGGATTTTTGCCTCGTGAATAACAGAGTACACAGTAAAGCTTGGCTTTCGTTAGTAAGCGCATCAAACAAAAGCTAGTTCCTACCTCCGTGATTTCAAATACCTGGAAACCTAGGCTGTTTTCGCAATTTCCAAACCGATCGAATATGAACTAATTCGCATAAAAGGTACTGTCGTTGCCTGCAAGGTAAACGTAGGCTTAAAAGCGCATTGCAATGTTTGGCCTCCACTCCTACGCGTCCAATATACCCCACTACGTAGAAAAAAGAAAAAAAAAAAAAAAAAAAAGCGACAAACTGCAGAAAATAAAAGACATACATAGACGAGCGAAAACAATATGCGGCAGCATCGAACAGGGAAAAAAAGCAGAAGAAGCAAATTTTAAACTGAAAGCCTGGTTAGCCAACGACACGATTAGTGCTGGAAGAGAGAAAATAAAGAGGGAAGAGGCAAAAAAAATATAGGAAGGGAACGAGACCATCGAACGTATATTCAGCGTACAGGAGGCTTGAAAAGGACACGAAATAGAGGAAAATACAACGGTAACTTACAATTCGCTGGGTCAGGTTCATGTCATTTAAACTTGAAGACGCCAGTTAGGAACGAATCATATTAATCCTGCGGCAGAACGCGACTATGCTGCTCAATTTTGGATATATTTTTACGCGACAATCGCTGCAGCAAAACCAACACCAGCAGCAAGCGGCGAGATAGAACAAGATGGCGTTCGCAAAGAGGAAAATGGAACCGGCAGAGGATAACCAATTGGAGAAACGCGCGAGACGGTCGCCATGGCAACGGGGAAAGAGAAGGCGGAGAATGCGGCGAAAAGCCGATGAAAAGGGCGGAACGACCCTTCACCTCCTACTGGTCAGCACTGGTCAGCCAAGTCGGCTTCAATTAAAAATAAGCAAAACGCAAAGGTATATATATATACAAGGGGAAGCGAAAGTGATGCCAGCTTATTTAAACATGCACTTTCTTTGTTTTTCATGTATCTTTGTTTTCGATATCTATTAGAGGCAGTGTTTTTCAACCTTTTTCAACTCGATCCTCTCGGTCCTAAGATGCTGGGTTCGCTCCCAGGTCGAGGTCGGTGAGAATTTTTACGGATGGGAGAAATTCCCAAAGTGGCGGGTTTTTCGGATGAGAGTTTAAACCGAGGTCCCGAGTTGATTGTTGCACGTTAAAGACCCCTCGAGTGGGGGTGGAAGTACCCCTCGTAGGCTAAATTCCCAGGTAGGTGTTGAAGGCTCATCCTCTGGCGTTAGTGTTTAGCCCTGGTGTTGCAGAAATAGGCCAACGTTAAAAATCAACAAACAACAAACAACAACAACTTGCGGCACACTAAAAAAGATCTTAAATTGTCGCGGCACACTAATGCCCGGATAGGAAAATCGTATGTTATACACAGCAGCTTAATTTTAATTATTTATGATTTTATAAATTTGCATTTGCTTGAAAGCATGTGGGAAAATATGGAAAATCACATTCAAAACAATGGTTCCGGGTATCGTAACCAGGTTTCCGGTTTGATAGCATAACCGCTATCCCACCTATAGCTTGGTCACTTTACGCCAATGACTTCCACGTTATATGTGGGATGTGAGATGTAAGGAAAGTTAGTCCAGTTTGGGATAAATTTCAAGAACATTTCTTGTATTCAAGCTGAAAAGGAATGCCGAAACTGAAAATTTTCTTTGTTCATCCTTCAATATCGATACGGAAAGTTACTTCATTTTTGGATTAATTTGAAGGAAATGCATATTACCTTCAAATTTTAGTTCATTATTGCTGTAAAATTTACATATTTTTTAACTGTGTATCCAGTATATGGACATAAACAACTTATTCTTGATGTGGCTAGACCAGAAATTGGACACATGGACTTACATGACCATATACAAGCTCGTTGGCTGGTTGTATACGACCATAAATGCTAGTTTGACCATGTGTGTTCCCATATATATATATATATATATATATATATATCTGTTTCATGTATGTCCAGCGAGAATATTTGGCGCCCAGAGCAAAACCCAAATGTATGCCCCCTCCCCCCGGAAAACAACATTATTTGTATTGTGTTTCTTAAAATAAGTGTACTATTTTAGTACTATTTTATTTTGTTTCAACAATAATGAGTTTAATGTATAATCCAACAAATCCATTTTAATGCCTTGGGCGCCCCTTTAACGCCCCCTAGTCACTGGCAATCTAGGCGGTTGTCCCCTTCCAGTCGCTACGCCACTGATTGAGACTAATTTTCATGTAATTCTCGTTCAGTATTGACTCACTCTTTCAATAATAATTATATCCTAACAATCAAATGAAAATTTAACAGTCGATTAAGTAATTGACCATGGTAAAACCTCCTTTTCTCCTTTTTAAATCAATTGAAGTGCAGGTTTTAATTGATTGTTGATCTTTTTATTGTATGTTTTATTGACACTT
>JAQGBW010006011.1:0-11152 GCA_034698625.1 Julus scanicus
CACTGTCACTGGACCACATGTTTATTCAGTTAAAAACGTTCTATCCCTATTCGAAATGCTTTCTAATACTTAATTTATAAGTAATCATGTACCTATAACAAATTCACTACAAGTTACAAGCAATTTGCTAATAGCAATACCTTTGTGGAACAGAAGGCTTGTAAACTGACAAGATTTGCTTGTAACTTGTAAGGTATGGGCTAATAAATTACAATTGTACAAATATTATCTGTGGAACACAACAACTTGTACTTTTTGTACAAGTATCACTCCAGACAACAACTTGTACTTTTTGTACAAGTATCACTCCATACCCCTACAAGTTCAAGACCATACTTTTGTGGAATAGGGCCCATGTCTAAAGCGAGGGGTTTCTCTAATGTTGGGCTAATAGAAACCCGTTCCATCTTGTCACCTGCTCTGGGTTATGCTCTTGCAGATTTGTCTGCTTGTAACTAATTTGTTTACGTTTCAATTCAATATAACTAAGTACTACTTACAATCTGAAAATAAATGTCATATGGTGAGAGTGGTGGTCTTAATCAATCATTTCAGAAGAATGTTCCTATGTTAGTAGCAACTTAGACATCATTGTTAGATTAAATTTTTACAAGATGTAGATTTTCGCCTGAAGGCTATTCCATTGTCCAATCGCATGCAAAAAGCAGAACCAATATTAAGCAATTGTCTTGGCACGAAGCTCGTTCAAAGGTTTTGAGCGATTATGTCTGCTCTTATAGTGGTCGTTAGGCGTTAAAATATGGTAAACAAGCTATGAATTACAAGATAAATTAAAACGTTTGAATATTTCCATAGATAAATTAAAACATTTGAATAACCCAACTCTCTAAATTGGGACTTCAATGTGTCCCAATTTAGAGAGTGGAGTATTTATTTCATACTCTGCAGAATGATAGTCACTGCCCTTAACAAATCTGGCTGCCCTACCCTGAACCATTTCTACATCATGAATATGAACCATCCTATGAGGGTTCCAAATATTAGCGCAATATCCCAACACATTGTAAACAATAGTTGTATAGCCTGTTTCCTTTACATTTTCCACACATCATCGAAATATGCGTTGTATACGTTTGAGGCGTTGGTTGGCTGCACCAACAATGTTTTGTGTTTCGGTACTATAAACCCCAGATACGTGACATATGAACGCCAGCGAGTTGAACACCATTCAGGAAGTACTCATGTTGGCAAGTTTTCCGTTTACGAGCGAAACGCACCACTATGCATTTCCCCTTATTTAACTTCAACTGTCATTCATTGCACCGTGAAGCCAGTACGACTAGATCACCCCTCAATTTAGGTGAAAAACCTCTGCCTTCTTCCACCTCATCATCATATGCATTGGAAGGCTCATCCCCTGGGAGACCTGTTTGACAGCCAGGTGTTAAACTGGAGCTTGCTGCTTGTTGATTTAGCAAATAAGGGATGATCCATAAATTATGTCACACTTTTTTGCCTCTTTTTAAACACTCACCCACCCCTTAGTCACAATTCCCCCCATCCCTTGGACACAATTGTCACAAAAAACAAACAACCCACCCACCCCCCTAGGTGTGACAATTTTTGAATGGCCCCTAAGCCAAAACTGAATAAGACTCGGAAAATGACTTAAGTTTGATTATTATTGGCTCACTCACTGGTTCTTTTTCGTTTTTCCTTTTCCTTTTTGTCATAAGGAGAACTGTTGTTGAGTTTCTTGCAATGATATTTTCTATTGTAATACACAGAGACATCAATGGCTTCCTAGGCACTGATGACCTTGACGTAAGCAAGCTGAGAGATGGCTCTCGTCTCATCGATACTCACTTGCCTGCTACAGCCCCCAGGATTCTGCAAAACGATGTTTATTGCTTCTTTTCCTGTTACAGTTAAGGCTCATAAATATCAATGGCACCTGAAGCACCCGATCTGTTCCACTTTGAAGGAACTCACAATCAATCACATTACCGGATGCCGGAATGGAATAGTCAAGTTCACCACCATATTAATCATAACCTTCTTCCTTCTAAAATTGCCTGAGAATGTTGAAGTTAATTTTCCCTGCCTCTTGATCAACAAGCACATATATACCAAACCCTTCTGGATGCTTTGGTTGTAAATGGTATTACGTGAAAGTCCTTGGCTCCTCGTGGCCAAGGTGGCAAAGCTACCCACGAGGCTTCGTGTGAGAGCGACCTGTCATGTGTCAAGATGCCGTTTGGTCCTGTTTTTGCCCCAGATACCTGGATGATAAAAAAAAGTAAGCGAAGGAGCGCATCTCGCTAACTCAGGATTGGAAACTATCTAAAGGCCCGTTCCAGTTTTGCCTCTTCAAAACTATATCTCAAGCTTATAATAAGCTAAAACTTTAGATGCCACCCTAAAAAGACCCCACATTTTGACTGTCTTGAGCTCGTTGTGGCAATTTTTCTGTGCTGCTGTGGTTTGCATCTGGAACTTAAGATGCAGCTCAGCTTCATATAATTTGAGCAACTGTGGTACGGTGGGTGAAACCCACAGTTGGTCTCAATGGAACCGCCCCACCCAAGCATTCAGTCCAACAATCCCATTTCTGTGAAAACCAATCTTCCATCTCTCATTGCATCCTGTGAAACGGATAGTTTTTGTGTTGTTTTTGTGACAGTGGGATCCATATGCCAGACTCCTTTACAAGACCTAGCTGTATATATCCATCACACACCTGTGAAACATCGGTCCATCACTGACTCATGCCGAACTGTTCAATTCCATCCTCCCCCGTACCCAACCTAGCTTCATCATCCCCTTCCACTAGTACAGACGTAGCACAATCTCTTTCTTGAATCATGATATCCAAAATTATCAGTTATTTACTGACTTTTGATTGACCTCTTTTTGCTAAAGTTGTAAAATCAGCAGACATAATAAGCCCCGTACCACATTTGGTCACCAAACAGCAGCTCAAGCTTTGCCTCTTCTAAGCTACATCTCAAACTTAACCTAAAGCTTGAGATGACACCTTAAAACAGTTACTGAAAATGACACAATCTTACCCCAGATTGAGCTCAAGATCAACCTGGAAAAGCATTCTGAGGCAGTAAAAACAGATCAAGGTCAGCGAAAATTGTTAGCTACAATTAAAACAACAAGGTATCAAGACTTAAGACGCTCATATTTCCTTTACAGTGTGGGTTTGTTAAGATCAAACTTGAAAATGACCATTATACAGTTTAGCTGGCTATGAATGACAACATGCAAAGACATAAGTTAAACCAACGAATTTAGACACCTACCTAAGGACGGCCCATTGCTCATAGCGCCATGAGGGTGTCAATATTATGCACAAAAAACACCAAAATGTGCATAAACAAAGGGATGTTAACATACATTTGATATCGAGGAACCTGTAGAATGTCACCTATGAATGTTGCCAGGATACTGGGAAGGTATCCTGGCAAGATTCTAACATACTGCCTTGACTGGGGGAACCCTCTGATCTGCGAAACTACCCACCAATTGCCCTAACCAGTTACCTGTGTAAGGTTATGGCGAGAATGGTGAATGATAGTCTCTTGCCTACTTCAATCGTTATCACCTTTCTTCCTCTTTCAATTTGGCTTCAGAAGGGGTAGGTCTTCTATGTATCTCTTCCTTGCCTGGTGGCCTATTAAGCCGGATATATGGCTTAAGTTTGTTTGAGACAACTTGCAAGTTGCGTCTTTTTGATCTGGAGAAAGCATGTAACATTACATGTTGCTGTTAAATTTGAAATTTAAAGTATACGCTATACCTCCCAAGGTCCTCTAGGACAATGAAAATAATAATTAGAGTTTGTAACAATGTATCAAACCCATGATACATGGGGTGTGATACTTTGCAAGGCTAACCAGGCCTAAGTGGTTGTAATGCCCTTCAAATGAAAGATCATTTTTAATTTTAGATTACAGGTCATGAAACTGGTGATTCAAGGATTGATGTGTCGAATATTTTGGCTGAAATTCAACAGAAGAACACCTTACACGACGTATTGGCAATTTATCATGCATATGTACAGAAAAGGCAAAATGCATGGATAACTGAAACTAACGGTATGTTTTTTCTGATAGAAATGGTTTATCTACCTCAATAATGAATACCAAATACCATGCATAATGTATCAATTATATGATGTAATTCAAACCAGAGATGACGTTTAGTAACTTTTTATTTATTCTTAATTTCAGATGAAATCCCCACTTCTGATCAAAACGATATTCCTGAATGCGTTTCATTTAGTGATGAAGAACCTGCTGAAGTACGGAAAATAAGGGTGCATTATAAAGGTAGGACAAATATTGTTTGTCATAAACGTTTTCCGAAGCATGCCTTAAAACGTTGTTTGCAATGTTGATTGTACAAGACCATTATTTCGGTGTATTCTGGTTGGTTTGTAATTCTCCATATCCCTCTGCCAGCAAATCCTTGCATTGCATTCATGAAAACTCAAATTTAAAATAATTTTTTTTAAAGAATGAGTTGTGCTGCACAAACTTACAAAGTCGATTACATACAATACTATTACGTTACTGTGTTATTTTGTGTTTAGTGAAAAACACCAATGCAAGGAAATGCCATTTCATATAAATGTATGTGGTATTCTTCCTTAGGATTTAATCACATTGACGATTCTAATGTTAACCAGAAAATTGCATTGTAGCAACATCTGTTTCAGCCATTATAAATGTTATATAATCTAGGCAATGAATTTACGATTTAAAAGAACACTTTAATCGCACTGAAAACCCTGAGTTTTGACATTTCTTAGTTTTACATATTATTTCCACATTTAAAGAGGTAATGTAAAAAAAACTGGATTAGGTGTATGTTATTTTGTAATGTCATAGCTAATATTCTAATTCATTCATCTTCAATTTGCCCAAATATCAATGGCTCGTTTTCCAGGCTCATTTCCTCAATGGTTTGTTTAATGGTACTCTTTTTCGAACATCTATTATATGCCACAAACAAAATGTTTAGTAGTGCCTAAGAAAGAAATTTCCGTATAGAATCAGCAAATCAA
This sequence comes from Julus scanicus, assembly GCA_034698625.1. Lineage (NCBI taxonomy): Eukaryota > Metazoa > Arthropoda > Diplopoda > Julida > Julidae > Julus > Julus scanicus. The sequence goes on from JAQGBW010006011.1 coordinate 5,039, forward strand.
AAAACTTAGTTATTCTGAAATTCACAGATTTCATCTATATGTATATAGTTATGATGAACCTACCAACAAACAGTGCTCAATTACTATGAATAATGTTGCCATACGATACCCCACTGTCATTAGCATTATTGTGCCTACGCTGGAGCCCACTGTCATTCTGGGAAAAAAAAGACTTGATCATACCAAAATTTCAAAAACATGCAGCAACAAAACAATGCTAGTCTGTCTGAATTATTACCCCAACGCATAGGCAGAGCAACCAAGAGCAAGCACCAAGGCCTTGGTTTCATCATTATCAGGAAATCCTTTCTCCCTGTGTTACAAATGATATGAGGAATTTTTATAAGAGATGAACTCAGGTTAGTTTAACGCAACTTTGGTAAGATTATGATTTACACAGACCTGGCTTCTTTGTTGCTTCCTATGCAGCTGCAAACAACCTCACCACCAATTCCAATTCCTTGTAATACCACGCCTAATGTGCAGAGCCACAAGGTCCTTTGTGAAAAAGAGCAAGGTTTTTTAGTGGATTTTGTAGAAAGGGCTAGAAAAAATAAACTACGAACTACGAAGCCAACTTCGCTTGGCCACAAATACAGTTTCTCGACAGAAATCAGCAGATTTGATTGCATATTAAATATCCGTGACGAGCTAAAATTGTACAAAGAAATGAAAACTGCTTTCTTACGTTTCGAATGGCAAAAACGGAGCTGGTCCGTGGATGCTGAAGGCAACCATGATAAATGTGGCTGCCAATACACTGGGAATCTTTGTTTGGTTCTGGAACGAGTAAGTCGTTAAACATTTTATTGAATGTTATTTTAGGCATAGCAAGTGGTAAAATTTTCCTAATTTATCTTCACTTTGCTTTATCCTAAATTTAAATAATTAGAATAATTAAAATAAATTAAAATAATATATATATCCGATTACATGTGGGCCGTAGTAAGTCGCATGTAACAAATGTTATTTCGGGGAACAACGTACTATGCAGACTATAGCGCCTCATACCGATCACACCATTTTTGATTAAGTTGCTCTGTGTAACATTTTGTGCATTTAAATGTATACTGCATTGTGTTTTTTGGTTGCACATATCTTGATTACTAACTTATGCATACCCTCAAATAACTAAATATACTCGTATTTCACTCGTACAAGTAAGATTTGAATTCTCACTGTATTTCTAATAATGATGAACTGCAACAATGAAAGTGAAGTATGGCGTGCTCTTGGGATCTTAGTTGTCCTTGGGCCTCTTAAGCTTCAATTAACCCAACCAACCAATTCTTGGGATCGGTGAAAAATATGCTTTTACACAGGTTCATAGGGAATAAAAATAGGGAATTTCCCATTTTTTCAATCCTAGGTGAGTCACTATAGCTGTTGGGTACTATTTTAGTGTATGTACAAGTGCATAATTTGGCTTGAATCTCCCTGCCTGCTGCATTTGGTAATAATTGTGTAGACCTATATCAGAAAAAAATGGCGGTGATGGTCCAACGCACACGACATTAAAATATTCTGGCCGTATATGCTCTGCGTCAGTACAAAAAGTCATCCATGTGCTTTACCATAGCCCCCTAATATAGGGGGCTATGGCTTTACACAAGGAACTCGTATAGTGGCTTGAGAAAATCACAAGATGAAGCTCAATCAAGTCACAAACTCTAGAACACTGAATATGTCAACAGAGCATCTAGCCAAATCTGAGAACACAAACCTCAATGTTCAACGTCTACGGACCGTGTGATATTCAGCTATGGAGTCTGCACTTATTTATTGAGTGGTTCAATGCAACCAGGAACGTGCCAATCTAAGTGGTAACCTCATTTTAATTTGATATTTTTTGTATTTCCATTGTTGATATGCCTCTATAAATTATTGAGGGCAAATAAAAATTATTCATTATTACTTTAGTGAGGTTTATTCATTTTTACACAGGTCCCAAGTCGCGGCCGGCAACTTTTATGCGTTTAGAGAGGTTATTTAGACAGGTTCTACACTGTAAAAGCAAAAGTCTTAATTTAAGACTCTTTTCGTGTCATTTCTTGTAGACGAAATCAAGATTTTTTACGCGTCTTTTTAAGGCACATAAAGTATCTTATTTTAAAAAAAGACGTGTAAAAGTCTTGATTTCGTCTTCAAGGAATATTCTTAAATTAAGACATTAGTTTTTGCAGTGTACTAGCTAGCTGTATACGCGTGTGGCTCATCCCTTTATCCTTGACCTTAGCTGAGAGCCCATATTACTCGTTTCTATGTCATGTGGCCCAAAGAAGAGGTTATAATATCTAGTGCTCCCATTATAAGGATTTAGATCTGGCATCTAATCATAACCTTTTATACAATTTAGTAGTTGTTATTTGGTGTTGGTTTGCGCGGTTTTCCTGTTCATCTAGTGTACTTACCCGTTTTATGCAGAAGTACCCCCATAGAGGGTTTACGATTATGATAACGATAATGTTAAGACAGTATAGCAACCACAGATGCGTCATGGTTAAATGAAACTAGGTGGAAAAAAAAAATATTATCGATTGCTGATAAAACTGTAAAACATTTTTAAATTCAATTCAAATCAGTACCCTACAGTCAGCAAATAATTGACAAATGGTGGGGGAGGGAAGGGTACTTGGTACCCAATTTCAGGAGAATGTTCCTACTTCAGTAACGACTAAAACATAATTGTTAGATTGAATTTTTACTAAATCGGGAGAATCGCCAGGTAGGCTATTCCATCGTCTAATAACATGCAAAAAGAAGGATAGTATATAAGCATCCTCCTTGGCACGAAGCTCGGTCTAAGGATCTGAGTGATTATGTCTACTCCTTTAGTGGTCATTAAGCGTTAAGATATGGAAAACAAGATGTGAATTACAAGAAAGATTAAAACGTTTGAATAACCTCATAGATAACTTTTTGCGTCTGGATGTCAACGTCACCCAATTTAGAGAATGAAGCATTTCTGTCACACTCGTGGAATGTTGGTAATCTCCCTTAACAAATCTGGCTGCCATACGTTGGACCATCTCAATATCCTGAATATGAACCATCCTTTGATGGTTCCAAATAGGAGCGAAATATTCTAACAGGGCGAACCAGAGCTGCGCTGAGTTTCCTTTACATTTTCCGTACATTCTCGAAATACGCGTTTAATGAATCTAAGGCATCGGTTCGCTGCACCAACAGTTTTTGTGAAATGGTGATTCCAAGAGAGAGTAACTTAACCCCCATATACTTGACAAGCGAGTTGAATACCAACCGGAAAGTAATTGCAAGTATGCTTTGTAAAACACTTCCCTTGTTGACAACTTTATCGTTTTACCTGCTTTAAGTGAGATCCCATTGTAGCGAAGGTAAATCCAAAACAACAGGCCCCTCCAAATAATGTTAGAATTGCTATAAATACTGAGGGCAGATTTACCACTTGTATCATTTTATTGAATAAGCGTTCTTGTGATGATTCTGAAACTAGGAAGAAAAGTCCATAAAATACGATTACATTTGAGAGCACTAGCTATGTTATTACACTATTTTGTTTTCGAAATCTCACTTGCCATTTGTTGCAGAAGGAATTACCCACAGAGTAAAGCATACTGTCATGTTTAGCACACTCCCTAGTACTGCAAATGGCGCTATGTAGCCACCAATCTGAACGGAGGAAGTCAAATTTTTCAGAAGATTATTACTGTGAAAATGTAATGGTGACATTTAACATCAAACTGTTGTGTAAAATCCTGTCATCTAACGAAGCAGATACACTGCTATGCACACAAACTATATGCAGTGAAAAAATGCAGTGAAAACATGACTAAATTAATTTTGACATAAGCATGTCTAAAGAATTTATTTACTGGCGATCCGCATTTTTTAACTTAATTTTGCTCATTCAAAGAAATACACCCACACTTCGGTGGACGGCCAAGATGCGTTCCGGAAAAGTTGGCCGTAAAGCAAGCAAAAAGCCGTATAACGAATCAATTCTTTCTGTATTGTGATTTTCATTTTTGTCTCCCTTCTTAAACGAAGTGAAACCCATAAGTTGTGTTATTGTTAGCAAATCAGACCTTGTATATGTGGAAATTGGAGTAAGGTATCACATTATTTGGCCACTTTCTTTAATTACAGTATTTTCTTGGGGGGCCGTGTAACGAATAATTATGAACCGTAAATCTAAAAATTGCTGTAATTATAAAAGGCCGTTACAGCGTAAGACCGTATAAAGGGTGGCCGTATACCGAGGTATGGTGTACATGTATTTGGCAATTCTCAAGCTGGGTCTCTACCAAGACGTACTTTGTAGGATATAAACACGTTTGTACAAACATATGCTGAAAAGTTTGCTCTCCGGTTTTTTTTTCAGCCATCATTTTGTAAATATATGTATATCAAAATTGTACAGCTATTAAAGACATTTAATAGCTGTCCAATTTTAATATTTACATATATTTACAAAATGTCGGCTGAAACAAACCCGGAGGGCAAACTTTTTTGCATATGTTTGTAAAAACTTGTAAATACGTACAATGTATATCTTGGTGGAGACCCGGCTTTAGTGGTCTCACCATAATACGAAAAACGCTTGAAGAAAAGCTTGTTGTACCACCGTGACGTTAATGATAAAATTTTAAAAATTTTAATAACCTTCAAAGACTTTCAAGAGAACCTTCAAGGTTAGTCACAACCTTCTTAACACATCCGACATGTGCTTACAATTGTCTAAGTGCATTTTTTTCATTAAACTGCCTTAACTGGAATTATGATTCCCCTGGTTTTTCTTATTGAAATTTTCAAAAGTTGCTAGCCGTTGTATTTTTTACCTTCATGAGTATTAGTCCAACAAATTTCCCCAAGTAAATTCCAATTCCATAAATTGTGGCCAATCCAACCTAAGATTTTTATGCAAATAAAAGTAATGAAATGTTTTCTATTATATAGTCAAGTTGTTCATATCATTCGAGAAATTAAATGAAACTACAAGAAAATACTTCAGCCCATTGCCTAATACAGATAGATTGTTTCGTGCCAAATTTAGCAAACAAGATTTTATTAGAAATGCAATGCATTAAATAACGATCATTTCCCAAATTTCTAATCAATATCTTAATTGTTGCCGATTTTTACTTTTTTAAATGTTTTGACTGTATGTTACCTTAGAGGTGGGTCCACACTATCCAAAAACACGGAGCAAAAGCAGTGTTTTCAAAACATTTGAAAAACATGCTTTTTAAAATTAATTGACAGTCTGGATGCTCCACAAAACATGTTCTGTGCTTTTTGCTTTGAAAAGCATGCTTTTCAAAGCGAAAACCTCGATCGCTCAAGTGGCGGTGAGATCAAAGGGAAAACATGTTTTTAGCTTGCTGCGCATGTGCAGACGAGTGCAAGTAGCAGCTAGGGTCTGAAGGGTGACAGTCATACACGTGCAGTTTCCTGAGTAAGTGTTGAATTCATGTATAAATTCACAGTATTTCTTACATTTATACATCGAAAATGTATTTTTTATTGAAAGGGACGTTTACTGTGTTTTTGCCGTAGCTATAGAATAGGCCTATAACTACGGCAAAGAGGAATGTGGCGTGCACACACGCCACATTCCTTTTAATCACAAAATATAAATTTAAACTTTGAAATGTATAGATGTATGGAATGAAATGTGAAATGTGAAATGTATAGATACTGTCAATACTGCTTACATTGAAAACTGCACTTGTATTCACTCTGATCTGTGTTTTTGCTTTTAAAACTCGTGTATAATCTGGACGCCATGCTCTTAAAAGCAAAAAACACAAAAACTCAAAAGCAAGTTTTGAAAAACATTCTTTTTCAAAATGTTTTCAAAACTTCTGCTTTTGCTTTTGGTGTAGTGTAGACCCACCTTAATATTTATTTGCCTTGCATTTCTGTCATCGTGTAGTAAAGGCATCCGAAGAAGCGCCAACGTATCCGAAACGTTACCGTTGTGCTAACTCGAACAAAGATTTCACTTATGGCCGGTTTTACCAACACTGGTCGAAATCTGTGGTCAAGTGACCTATGGTCAAACTTTGACCACAGTTTGACCTCCTGGTTATCTTTTTGGGTTTTACCAAGATAACCATGGTAAAATCGAGT
>JAQGBW010006012.1:0-11150 GCA_034698625.1 Julus scanicus
AATTAAGCGGAATGTTGGCCCAATTAAACATGTAAATTTACTGTTGGTTCCTCGGGTTAGTTTCTGTTCTTTGAGATCTGGCCCAAATAAGCAGCTGCCCCAATTAACCGGTGGCCCAATTAAGCGGAATCGTCTGTACCATATATCTGAACATTCAGTATGTCATACATCCCCAATGTTCACATTCTGGTACACATTCTGTAGATTCCAAAACTTGCCACATTTTTTGAAAAAAAAATAGAGAATAATTCTTAAAAAATGTCGTTTAATAGTTTTGTCAATGTATATGTCCATACAAAGAAGAACAGAAACAAAAAACAAGATGTATTTGATATAAGCACAAACAATAAGGTACATGTAACATAAGTTACGTCTTCAGAAATGTGATTATTTCGTCTTAAAAATCTCTGTAATTTTATCTTGCTTGTTTTTCCTGCAAGCTACATATTATATAAAACCTGTTCACAGTCAATAATAACATCAGACTTTTTTCGTTTATGTCTTTAGAATAGACGAAACGCTTCACAATCATGTGAAAAAGCTCTTCTTATAATTGAATAGTATTTACACGAGGGGATTACATCAGGAAAAGGAATCACCCTTTGTATAAGTGAAAGTTTCGTTTAACTGAATAGCGAATAATGCTTTACACGGGGTTAAATGTAGTTGTTAAATGGAACAAGAAATTGTTTCTATAACTGAATGTTTCATATAAGTGAGCTTCGTATAAGTGAGACTCCACTTTATTTCCATTTTTTTATTGGGTAAGCATTGGATAAGCATTGTAAGTACAGTTTGAATGTGAGGCGATATCAAGTATGTCGATATTGTTTAAAATTTTAAAACAATTTCACACATTTTATTACGTATTTCAACAAAATTATACACAATTTTTCAAGTTGGATAGGCTTTGTAAAAAAGGGCTTATTCCAAGATTTTTTTTATCAAGTCTGGGACTTAAGGCGCAGCTCGGTCTCAATCTCATGCAATTTGAGCAACTGTGGTAAGGGGGTTACAGTTTGTCTAATTTCTTAATTCTCTAGCACATATGTAATAATAAGACCATTCTGGACGTCCTCCACCGGGAGGGTCGCTTTCCCACCTAAACTCTTGAGTGGCTTCCAGACATACGCAGTCGTTATTATGAGTTCCTTGAAATCGATTGAATTCGCCCAATGGACTTCCATCCACCCAAAAGTAAGTATTGTCTTCTGGGTTTTTTCTTAGTCCAATCCAATAGCAAGCTTGATCTGTACTAGCTTCGCCATGTAGGAATATCAAAATTGATACGACGAATTGGTTGGTTGCCGCATCTGGAATCTTCAACAACTGCATGTTTCTTCTCTCGCATTCGACTTTTGCTACATCGAAGGATACAGACTCATCGTTGTATATGCAAATCAAGCGGCGTCCATTTCGGTAACATTTATCTGAAATTTCAAATAATCGAAAACATGAAAATTTGAAAATAAAACTTGAGACATAATATAACATACATGGACGAATATGAGACATAATGTAACATATATTGACAAATGTGAGACATAACATGACATAAGGATTAATATGAGACATAATGTATCATAAATGGACAAATGTTAGACATTATATGGCAAATAGTAGACAAATATCAGACATGATGTAACATATAGACTAATATGAGGCATAATATGACATAAAGACTAATATGAGATATAATGCATCATATATGCATATGGACAAATGTGAGACATACATATACACTAAAATAAGACATAATGTAACATATATGGGGCATATTATGACATTTAGACTAATATGAGTCATAATGCATCATATACATATGGACAAATGTGAGACATACATATAGACTAAAATAAGCATAATGTAACATATATGGGGCATATTATGACATTTAGACTAATATGAGTCATAATGTAACCTATATGGACTAATATGAGACATAATGTGACATATAGACTAAAATGAGACACAATGTAGCATATATGATGCATATTATGACATATAGACTAATATTATGAGTCATAATGTAATGTATATGAGGCATAATATGACATGTAGACTAATATGAGACATATAAATGTAACATATATGGACAATGTGAGACATAATATGCCATATAGACTGTTATAAGACATAATAAAACATGTATGTACAAATATGAGATGTAATGTAACAGATATGAGACATGGTATAACATGTTTGTGACATAAAATAACATATGGACATTTGAGACATAATGTAACATGTGGGGACAGATATGAGACATATCAGACATATACAGTGTCTACATGACATGTGACAAATATGCCCCTATATAATTTTTCCACCTGGGTGTCCAATTTGTATAAAAATTTATATAAAATGACGTGTTTTAACTCACCATTAGCCGAGTGTCCACCAACGTCTAAGTTAATATCTATTAACGGTATGTTAACAAGTTCCACTTTCAAACTAAGTACACTTTGTGCAGGTTGAAACAAAATGGCCGCCATGCTAATCAACAGCGCCAATGTGGCCAAATGACACACGGACATCTCAGTATAGTGTGTTTAATGCAAAAGTTAAGATTTCGAATGTGGTTAACTTGAGATTGGAATCACGTTTTTATACTGTTTGAAAAGTAACCGGATTTATAACAATTACTTGTTTTGTATTCTGATATTCTTGTTTCTGTTTGGATACATTTTTGCATTTTAAAAATTTGGTTTGTAGTTTTGTTGGAAGTTTGCCATGATTGTCCAGTTTATCCAGGCTTAAAAAATATACACTGTGAGTCATAAAAAAGGAGAACCCAATAAAAAAATCATAACTTCGTATAAATGCTTCGATTTAAATGAAATTTGACACTTAAATAGAACAATAGTGTATGAACAAAAATGAATTATAAAATGTGCTCAAAATGTTCTCCGGTGGCCTTTACGCAAGCCTGGAGTCTAACGCGTCAGTAGTTTGAAGTTTTTGATATTATTAATCTTTGATATGTAAATCTTTTCCCGGAGAACTTATCAAATTTTGTAGTACACCGGATTCGCGGCCAGACTGTTTAGTGGCCAGTGGTTGTGTTTGATGAACTGCAGCGTTTCCAGTTGTAGCAGTTCAACTATTTCTCGAGCACGGTGAGCCCATTCTACCAATACCACAGCCACAATGGAGCATGCGCCTTAGGGCTTGTATTTCTGCGAAAGGTGCTAACTTTGAACACAATTTGAAATAGGAAATTTTTTTGTATCCTATTTAAATACACATGTACAAATTTTCAATAAATTCCATTAACAAATAACCATTTTATGATTTTTATAAAGTTGGCTTACATTTTATTGGCCCACCCTGTAGTAATAATATGCTCCGATGCGATAAAGTACAAATTACGCCCTCTCTTAAGCCAACTCTCCACCAAGACGTGCATGCACGTATATACAAGTAATTACACATATGCAAAAGAGGTGGCCCTCCGGGTTTGTTGCAGCCGTTATTTTGTAATATTGAGTCGTGCAGGTAGAGCGATGACATCCTTGGCGTTTTCCTCCTCACTATCACTATGATTAGGGGAGTTCGCATGCGAGGCGGGTTCACCCACCATGGTTAGCGTCTTAGGCGCATTGCTGGGCTCATTAGCAACTGCGCCCCCTGTGCAACTTAAATGTCATTCTGATCTGCTTTGGCCCTCATTGATGGATGGAGGGACTTGGGATTCTTTAAGGAGTCCCTCCTGCCCTTGTGGGCTTTAATTGGTTTCCTCCATCTAGGAGTTCTTTAGAGTGCGCAAATCAGGCAAAGTTGGAGCTAAGCGGTGTGTACTGCTCAGCGACATTTACCACTGGCGACGAAGGAAGCGGTAACCGAGCAAAGAAACCTAAGTCGCTAAATAAGCGACTGTGATGGCTTCCTGGGCTCAGTGTCCCCAGACTCTTAATTGGAGACGGTTGCACGTTTCACAATAGGTTGAGGGACTTGCCATATGAGTCGTTGACAGGGATTTGACCAAAGTCGCTGTCCCCCAAACTTCTGCTACGGAGCGCGGAGAAGAAGAAATCTTCAGGGAAGAAAATCTAATGATTTATTCACGGGATTAAAATTTCAATGGAACAGTTCCTAGGTTTATTCATGTGATTAGATGTAATGCAAACAAGGTACATGGGCTAATACATGAATAACTCGCGTATTGCATAACAGGTTGCAACATAGGCGAAATTGCACTTTTACAAGAATCTCGGGATATATAAAATGCAGGCAGAAACAGAACAGGTTGCAAACATTAGTGAGCGAGCTGAGTCGCTTATAACACTGTGTTCTCCCCTTTATATAGGTCCAAACCATCCAATGGCAAGTGGGCTGGAACTATCCAATTAGCCCAGGTCAATAGTACCTGTATGCCTCGGATTGGTTCAATGACTTATTTAAGGAGAAGAAATCATTGCGCAAACAACCGCATGGGTGGTTTTCTTAAAGGGAAGAATTACAGGAAGACCCCTGTTAGACCTCCAGGTTATGAAAATAACCCTAAAAACGAAATAACAAAATTTAGGCCTAAAAAGTAATTAAATTTTGTTACGATAAGTTTTGTGTCAATGGAAAATTTTTTCCCAATTGAAAGTTTGCCTCGCTAATTCCACCATTTTTCTCTCTATAATGTTTTTCACTTCGTTTAAGAACCCTTATGGAAAAAACTAAGTGCAAACTGATTTTCTTAAAATTGATTGCTAAGAAGTTGCAGGATTGATTGTGAATTGGTGATTTATTTCAAATATAACCAATTTGCAGTAATTTTAGTTGCCAAGTGTCATGTTTACCATCAGTTTTAATTACTTTTTAATTTTAAACTGATTACAATTGCAATGAGTGTGCGATTACTTCCCAATTGCAAATTGATTGACACTACATTGAGTTTACTGTTACTTATTAATTGTATACTCATTGCAACTGCAATTAAAAACAATTAAGATTTCATATCCATAAACTGCTATGTGGGTCCCTTTCAAATGGCCTGGTCCTAAAATGTACTAGTTTCAAATATAACGAAATTTCAAAAATCTTCAAAGAAATCATCTTGTTGTTGTAGCAAAAATTCGTCATCATTTCGTTGACCAATATCTTCATGGTAACCATAAAATACTGTGAACTTCAGCAAACAAACCTGTCGAAAGTTTATAAACTTCTTTGTAAATCACTTATTTTAAAAATAGAATGAATCAGATGAAAATGATTTATGGAAATATGTATATTTATGTAAATTCGCCGATTCACGAATTAACTTTAGAAAAAAAAAATGGAAATCACAATGCAGAAAGATTTGGTTTGTTATACAGCTTTTTGCTTTACGACCAATTTTTCCGGAACGTATCTAGACCGTAAAGCGAGGTCTGGGTTTATTGAACAAAATATTGAGCACACTATTCTTTATCTTGAATCTTGTTTTGACAGTACATTTGCATATTTTAAGCCTGGTTCATACTAGGCGAAAGTGGCGCACAGTGAGCGATGAAATCAGTCTGCTAAGGCTGGATATGACGTGCGCACGTGCGCAGTACCTGGTGATCCCGGATCACTTTACGTGACCAAAACGTCATCGAAGTCCTCCCTGGTCTTGCCGGAATCACTTTTGGGGAGCGAGATCACTTTTTAGATTATACATGGCGGCTATTGGCGTGCGGGACACCTTTAGCAGGAGCGCCGATCTGTAGTGCAGGAGCGTCCTCTTTGCGAGGTGCGCCAAGCGGGAACTGTCACAAAAATTGGTGATCCGTGAGCGAGAGCACGACGCTCGCTCGACTGTGCGCCACTTTCGCCTAGTGTGAACCAGGCTTTAGAGTTTGTCTAAATTCCTATGTCTCTAGCACATATGTAATAATAAGACCATTGTGGATGTTCTCCACCACAAGGGTCGCTGTCCCACGTAAACTTTTGTGAGGATTCCAGACATGCGCAGTCGTTATCCCGAGTTCCTGGAAATCGATCGAATTCGCCCAATTGACTTCCATCCACCCAATAGTAAATATTGTCTTCTGGGTTTCTTCTTAGTCCAATCCAATAGCAAACTCTATCTGTAGAACGGTGGCCATGTAGGAATATCAAAACTGATACGACGAATTGGTTGGTTGCCGCATCTGGAATCTTCAACAACTCCATGTTTCTTCTCTCGCATTCCTCTTTTGCTACATCAAATGTTACGGACTCATGGTTGAATATGCAAATCAAGAAGCTTCCATTTCGGTAACATTTATCTGAAATTTCAAATAATCGAAAACATGAAAATTTGAAAATAAAACTTAAGACATAATATAACATACATGGTGGAATATGAGACATAATATGGCATGTATGCCATAAGGATGGCATGTATGACATAAGGATTAATATGAGACATAATGCGACATATGGACTAATATGAGTCATAATGTATCATATATTGACAAATGTTAGGCATTATATGACATATAGACTAATATCAGACATAATGTAACATATATATGGACTAATATATGAGATATAATGCATCATATACATATGAAGAAATGTGAGACATATGCCATATAGACTATAATGAGACATAATGTAACATATATGAGGCACAATGGGACATATGGACTAATATCAGGCATTATATGACATATAGACTAATATCAGCCATAATGTAACATATATATGGACTAATATAAGATATAATGCATCATATACATATGAAGAAATGTGAGACATATGACAAATAGACTAATATGAGACATAATGTATCATATATGGACAAACATGAGACATAATGTAACATGTATGAGGCATAATATGACATATAGACTAATATGAGACATATAAATGTAACATATATGGACAATGTGAGACATAATGCATCATATATGGACAAATATGAGACATAATGTAACATATATGAGGCATAATATGATATATAAACTAATATGAGACATTATGTAACATATATGAGGCATAATATGACATATAAACTAATATGAGACATTATGTAACATATATGAGGCATAATATGACATATAGACTAATATGAGACATATAAATGTAACATATATGGACAATGTGAGACATAATATGCCATATAAACTGATATAAGACATAATATAACATAAACGTACAATTTTGAGACATAATGTAACAGATATGAGACGTGGTATAACATATTTGTGACATAATATAACATATGGACATTTGAGACATAATATAACATGTGTGTACAGATATGAGACATATCAGACATATACAGTGTCTGCATGACATGTGACAAATATGGCGCCCTATATAATTTTTCCTCCTGGGTGTCCAATTTGTATAAAAATTGATATAAAAAAATGGTAAACTTACCATTAGCCGAGTGTCCACCAAGGTCTAAGTTAATATCTATTAACGGTATGTTAACAAGTTCCACTTTCAAACTAAGTACACTTTGTGCAGGTTGAAACAAAATGGCCGCCATGCTAATCAACAGAGCCAATGTGGCCAGGTGACACACTGACATCTTCTCAGTTTAGTGTGTTTAATGCAAAAGCTAAGATTTCGAATGTGGTTAACTTGAGATTGGAATCACGTTTTTATACTGTTTGAAAAGTAACCGGATTTAGAACAACACTTGTTTTGTATCCTGATATTCTTGTTTCTGTTTGGACACATTTTTAAAATTTGGTTTGTAGTTTTGTTGGAAGTTTGCCATGATTGTCCAGTTTATCCAGGCTTTAAAAAATATACACTGTGAGTCATAAAAAAGTAGAACCTAATAAAAAAATCATAACTTCGTGAAAAATGCTTCGATTTTAATGAAATTTGGCACTTACATAGAACAATAGTGTATGAAGAAAAACGAATTATAAAATGTGCTCAAAATGTTCTCCGATGGCCTTTACGCAAACCCGGAGTCTAACGCGTCATTCTTTGATTGACGATTCGATTATACACCGGTCGAGTTCGATCTAAGTTTTCTTAATGCGTCGTTTCGAGTCTTTGATATTATTTATCTTCGATTTGTAAGCTTTTTTCTTGGAGAACTCCCCAAATTTTGTAGTCCACTGGATTCAAGTCCGAACTGTTTGGTGGCCAGTGGTTGGCTTCGGTGATCTGTGGCGTTTCCCGTTGCAGTACGTGGTTCAATTCTGTTTCTCGGGCGCGGTTCGCGGGTTTGTTAAAAAATTAAAAAATCCGAGATTTGTCGCATGTCCGGAACAAGTTTTTTGTTTCTACACTATTGTTCTATGTAAGTGCCAAATTTAATTTAAATGGAAGAATTTTTCACCAAGTTGCGATTTTTTTTATTGGGTTCTTCTTTTTTATGACTCAGAGTTTATATAGGAAATTTAATATATAGCCTATACAGTAGAACCTGTCTAAAAACATATTATTGGGACCGGTAATAATATTCTTTTAGACAGGTTCATTTATACACAGATCACCAAGTTGGGACCGGCTCATTTTATGCTTTTAGAGAGGTTATTCATTTATACAGGTTCTACTGTCTGCTTTGATTATCCTGACTTTATGGCCATTTATATATTATCCCCTATATATATTTGTATTTAAAAAAATATCTACAGAATTTAAAAAAAAATATAAGCACAACACCCATTTAAACATACTTTATGATAAGGCAAGAAAATATGCTAAAAATGTGTGACTCCATTTTTCAACAAATGTTAAAACAATGGTGATTATTCACAATCACAATCACATGGTGTTTTCATGTCATGTCACGTTTTTATGTTCATGACATTCAGTAGTTTTCTTATTTTGTAGTAATTTGACGCGATTGAATTTTTTCATTTGAAATTTATTTTAAAATTGTTGTATGTTTCAACACTTGGTTCAAACTTGTGGAATATGGTCATATCAGAAATTAGCCACATGTGTCATCTGTTAATTTCCATTCTTGGTATAATTCGATTAAATTTTATCTATGACCAGGTCATATGGCAGCTAGGGGATTAGGACACCTGAAAGTAAGGAGTGGTGGGTTGGGTGTTAGTGAAGTATTTGGTGGTGGAAACTTGAAACTTGGTTATCTGTTCTGTATGCCAAACTTTTGAGAATGTTTGGGGTTGATAACAGGACGTGGATAATGGTAGAAGGGTGGTAGGGGAGTGGATTTGGATCTTAATGTGTGATAAGATGGTTAGAGAAAAGAAGTGACCAGTGTGATGAAGGGGCCTTGCACACTGAACACTCAAAATGTTCATAGTTCTTATTTCATCAGTTGTTTTTTGTTTGCCAACAAACATAAAAAACAGCTATTTTTTCATGTTGATCAAAGGATGACTTTTGTAAATAAAGCTACTATGTTTGATGACAAGTTCTTTTGAGAAGAAAATGTTGTCACATTACAATTTTGATGCTGTCTGGAGCACAGCTTGCTTTTACAAAGAGAGGGTGGGTTTGGGAAAAATGTGCTTCTGTACAGATTTTTTTGTTCAGGTTGACGACACTGGTTGATGTCAATAAAATTCAAGGTTGGTTGCAATGATGACAACATATCACCTTGTGTGACGTTTGACAGTGCAGAGTCAGCTGACATAAATCACTAAGCTACTCTATACACTGCTAAACCACATTAAACACTAAGTAACCACATACTTCTTAATTCAAGAAAACCACTCCCACACTACCATCACCACCAAGTACCATGACTTCACCATGTCCTTTCTGGAGCACTTTAGGCTTCTGATGCAACACTGTAAATTTGGCCATTGTGTCATTAAGTACTTCATCACAAGTTCCATGACTTCACCATGTCCTTTCTGGAACACTTTAGGCTTCTGATGCAACACTGTCAATTTTGCAATTGTGTTATAAAGTACTTCATCACAAGTACCATGACTTCACCATGTCCTTTCTGGAGCACTTTTGACTTCTGATGCAACACTGTCAATTGTGCAGTTTTGTTATAAAGTGCAAGTACCATGACTTCACCATGTCCTTTCTGGAGCACTTTAGGCTTCTGATGCAACACTGTCAATTTTGCCATTGTGTCATAAAGTACTTCATCACAAGTACCATGACTTCACCATGTCCTTTCTGGAACACTTTAGGCTTCTGATGCAACACTGTCAATTGTGCAATTGTGTCATGAAGTACTTCATCACATGTATACAATGACACAAGTACCATAGCACATATGCGGTATAATTTATTCACCCTGCATAGTGAGTGATAATTTAATACAGTATTTGGGAAATGCCCTAAAATAATATATGTACCCACAAAGTGCATCATATGTCTATATGTATGTCCAAATATAGAATTCTGATATGGTATGACCATAAACATTTTAAGCCGCATAAGGAAAAAAATCATACATGGCCCTTCTTGCATTCTAAATAAAGACAACTTGTATATATACTTTAAAATTGCATTTATTGTTCTAAAGAATATGCTTAAACATAATGACAAATTTAGCAGGTTAACATCATATTGGTAATTCATAAACTATTAAAGTATTAACAAGTGTAACATGGAACAAATCAAACATATCAATACGTTTGTTGAAAGCCAGTCGATGTTCATCGGCATCGGTATACGTGTGGATCCGCTTGAAAACTTGCCGGACCAGAAAGGTTTTAAACTTCTGGAAGCTAGTTTTATACTTTTCCAGCAGTAAGAGAAATCCCATTAATATCTGAAGTTGCTCCAACAACTGTTTTTGCAGCTTGATTAGTGGTTTCATCAGCTTTATCCAGGATTGTTTGTCCATCAACAGCAACTTCTTCAGGAATATTTTTGTCATCAGTTGGCGGACTGTTTAGATTGTTCGTTCCTCTAGTACCAATACCAAGTAGGTACCAAGTACGATACCAAGTAGATACCAAGTACGGTACGGACCACTACTGGGGCCTTTACTACCACCCCAGCGGATACAGCTGGAGCACTACTTCATCACTTCTTTCCACGTGACACCCCCGATGAGGCAGGACATGCTCGTCTGCGCCTAGCTAGCACTGCTAATCCAACAGCCCCAGATGACCGCCCGTTTTCAGACGATGAGGTCATGGAGGCGGCCCGCCACATGAATCCAGGGAAGGCACCAGGCCCCGACCACATCACGGCCGACATATACCTGCGTTTTGCGACGTCTCACACACCGTTGCTAACAGCTATGTACCAGCGCTGCATGGCACTCGGCCATTTCCCTACCGCCTGGAAACAGG
>JAQGBW010006013.1:0-11150 GCA_034698625.1 Julus scanicus
AAAGAATGCAAAAAGGATTACGTTCCAAAAATGAACTTTGCACAGGGTGACCGTGACGTAGAAATATGTCTCACAGCTTGCGCTCACCTTTCGCTGGTTTGCTGAGATCATGAACATCTATTTAATTTGTATCCGAATCTGGTTTCAACGAAGATGAAATCCATTCTTTGACTAAGTGCTAAATATTTTTGAATGAAACTCTTAGAAAGCTTTTTAAAAGTTATTTCAAAGCTATTTCAAGCCTGTTTCAAGCCTATTCCAAAGCTGTTACAAATCTGCTCTAAAGCTGTTCCAAATCTATTCCAAAGCTAAAATTCAAATCTATTCCAAAACTGTTCCAAAGCTATTGCAAATCTTCTCTAAAGCTGTTTCAAAGCTATTCCGGAACTGTTCCAAAGCTGTTACAAACCTGCTCTAAAGCTGTTTCAAAGCTATTCCAAAACTGTTCCAAAGCTATTCCAAAGTTGTATTCCAAAGCTTATTCGTAAGCTGCTCTAAAGCTGTTTCAAAGGTATTGCAAAGCTGCTCTAAAGTTGTTTCAAAGCTAACTGTTCCAAAGCTATTCCAAAGCTGTTACTAAGCTGCTCTAAAGCTGTTTCAAAGGTATTATAAAGGTATTCCAAAGCTGCTCTAAAGCTGTTTCAAAGCTATTTCATAGCTATTTCATAGCTCCTTTAAAGCGGCTTCAAAGCTACTTAAAATTTATTTCAAAGCTATTGCAAAGTTTTCAAAGAGCTGTTCAAAAGCGGGTTCAAAGCTGTTTCAAAGCTGTAAGGAAAACAACGATATAAGAATAGCTTTTAACAAAGTTTTATTAAGTTTTGGAAATTTAACACCCTCAAATATCCTTATGATATTGATAAGTGGGCTTGTTGTCGTATTTTCAAAAAAAGTTTCTCGTTTTTAGATAAGCAGACATTCTTTGAGGATGTCACCAACGATGGGCCTTAATGCGGGATTGCGTCACTGACAGAATCACGTGACAAATTTGTATCCATCAAGGTCTCGATCAGGCTGGGTGGAGATATAAGATCGAAGTCACATGATACTGTCAGTGATGAAGTATGCATACTCCGTGTGCCTTAAAATAATGTTTTTTTTGTCCATTTTTCACTCATTTAGACACCTAGCCCGAGCGCTGCGATGCCGCACCTCCAGCAGCCAGGGGCCCCGGACCCAGTCTTGAACAACACCAGCACCCCGGTCCCGGTCCAAGACGTTGGCCACACCACCAATGGGGATAGCCCTTTGCCGGCTGGTGTGGAATTAGCAGGAAAACATTGAGACAGGGGGATAACTGAATTAGAGCGGGGGAAGGGGGTTTGAAAACAAATCGGGAATTTTATATAGGATATTTGTATATGATGGACAGCATTTAAAAAAAAAATATTGTATTTCTGGTCTCATTATCGAAGCAGCTCTATGATTGGCCTTTGCGGAAGTAATTGCTAATTAGCGTTTTACTTCGATGCACTTAGTTTTATTCGATATGGCTCAGTCATGTTTTTGATTTTTTTTTAAATTGCGAAATATTCGTTGTAGTCTTAAACTGTTATTATTTTTATTTTTTAGATTTTATAGGATTTTAGGCATGGCTTCCTATTGCCTGAACAATTGGAAAATTAATTGGCGGCAGCTAATTTTGGTTTTTTGCATAGATGGATTTTTTAACCCCTCGTTTTAGCAACTTAGTTTTTACCCTTTAAGTGACGCCCTTACGTTTCCAGTCAATAAGATACCGTTTTTATTAAATTGGCTAAACTTTGGTAACCGACATTTGTTGATTTGTGAAATTCCAGCAGGGACCCAGGCAGCTACAGTGGCGTAGCAAGGAAGGGGGGGGGAGGGGGGGGGGAGGAAGAAGGAAGAGAGTGGAAACCGCACCAGTGGCTAGGGGACGCCAAAGTATTAAAATGGATTTCTTGCAATTGAGTTTTAATAGTTTAATAAGTATAGTATGTACTGATAATGATTATATATTAGGTTTAGAATAAGGCCGTATATATGGGGGAATCATGGGGATAGTTCCCATTCCCCCTTTCGAAATCAAAGAAATTTTACAAATTTCAACCTGAATCTGCAAAATATAAAAGGGGAATTTTACTTTTGTATTAAAATTGCGATTTTCTAATGGATTTTTCTAAGGTAAAACGCAATTTTACTAAGTTAAAAACGCAATTTTACTAAGTTAAAAACGCAATTTTACTAAGTTAAAAACGCAATTTTACTAAGTTAAAAACGCAATTTTTCTATGTTAAAAACGAGGAACATAGTAGACCAAATCCCCTCCCTCCCCCGAAATGTGATGACATATACGGCCTTGGTTTGGAATCAGGGTTGCAAACGGGGAGGGCCACAAATTTGGCTGTTTTGCCCTGGGCGCCAAATATCCTCGTTATGCCACTGGACAGTTATAGGGCACCCACCTTGACGCATGGCCCTTCGAGCTGATGTAGAGGTAAACCCTGGGGTGGATGTTAGGTCACTGTAGAAGTTGGTCAATATACTAAAAATATGTATAAAACTAAAATTCTGCTTAAAAAGCAGCACTATTACCTCAAAAATAGAACAGTTTTTGCATAGGAATGGCAAATTTTAAATTTCAAAAGGCCCTGACTGTGTGTTTCTACTTCTTCTTGTTTTAACTTCAGACAAGACAAGATGATCACCATTGATCATTTCGCCTAAAAGAGTGATTTAATGACGTAACTTAAAGAGTTAAAAATTTGGTTACTAAAACACTGCATAAGGCTAAACTGCACTTAATGCGCACCACTTGATTTCGATTAATTAGCTTTGCCATGTCGGTTGATTGTGGTGCAATTTGGATGTGGTTTCAATTAGACGTGTGTTTGTGTAATCTATGTGCTCTATCTTCTCGTTTTATCCTCCTTCACTTGAAAATCCTTATGAAAATGTTCCGGGGACAAGTGGCGTTGCGTTTGAATACCGCAGTAACATTTGATCTATTTTCAGTTTTTCAACAAAATAATCAGATTTCAGGTCGATTCATTGTTTCTGGAGATAGAATGGCAAAATCCCATTTAAGTTTCGACTTTATTCAAACAAATCTCATTTGTTTACTTCAATATCTTAATTTTGTTTCTCAAAAATTTCTCATAAATTTCCCTCGCACATGTGGCTAAAAAAGATAATATATTTTCCTGACTTTTTTCTGGTTGGATAATCTTAACTATTTACTAACTAAAAGTTAATCTTGGAATGCATCAATGGGTTTATCAGAACACGGATCACTGAGTTACTAAAGCTTTGTTATTGAATGTACAATTATGTAAATGACATCAGGCTGAAGTAATGTTTAATTTATAAATTAGTATAAATCAGTTTGATTTCAGAAAGGGGTGTACTGGCTCATGCATTGTGAGTCACAAACAGGGTAGAATCCAATAAAAAAATCAGGCCAGTCCACCCCTACCTGCAAACATTTTTGAAGGGGTAAGTTGCAACATGACTGCCATGTAGCAGACAAACTGATATACTAATACTGCTGTTACTGCTAATCATGAATTTCTTATGCAAGGACTTCCATTTTAAAGGTTCAACTGAAATATCTCGAAAAATAAGCCGGTAATATGCGTAAATGCGATAATTTGTCGAAAAATAAGCTTTTTTTCTTAGATAATTCAGTGAAACTTTAAAATGGGACGCTCTGTGAAATGTCATCTCCAACTATGAAGTATCTGTTTACAAATGTTTGAAAAAGTGCGTTTCCATTTGAAATTAACTTTCGTGATCCACTCACGATGGCTACTCTCAGATGGTTGTCAGTTTGAGTAATTTTCAGCCGATTGCGCTATCGAGAGTACACTACAAGCATCTCGACAAAAATACAACCGTGTCCACTTGGGCAAACGCAGAGAATATGTAATATTGCGATTTCTTAATGTGGAAATGTGCTCTCGACAGCTACTCTCAAAATTCGAGTACATGCATGGTTTGCATTATTCGAGCTGCTCTCAGAGAGGCCAGACTTGTGTCCACTTGTGGTAAAAATCTAACAAGAGAGCTAACGGACAGTTGCACGCGCCTTTGTACGTCTACTCTCAGAGGTGTGTCAATTTATGAGAGCTGCTATCGAGAGAGCATCTGGAGAGTTTCTCACTTGGAAACGCACCTTAAAAGATTTGTTTTTGATCTTGGAAATGTCTTTTTGCGGGTCCTTCTCAGCAAATAACATTTTTTGTCCTGAAATTGTTTCGGAGAAAAAATTCTGCCGAGTAAATTGTGTTGGGTATTACAAAAGCTCACAAAAATGAATATCTATCGGTTTGTAAGATTAAAAGTTAAGATGTGCAGCCTAATGCCAACATGGATCTGATCTAGATTCATAAAAATTGCGAAAGAATCTTTATCGGGAACTTAAAATCTGGTGTTATTTATTAAAACCGTGGAAAAAAAAGTTTCCAAATTTGCTGTTGAGTGAAAATGCAATTTTTTAAAGTAAAATTTTGTTATTGATTTATTTTTGTTTCCATTCGAGTGATTTTTGAGATCTGCAAAGCGGTCTTTATATGTTGCGTTAGTCAAGATCAGATCCACGTTGGAATCACCATTGCAAACTGGTTAGGTTAAACAATTTCCCAATATCTCATACATCTTCTAATTACGTTAGTACTTTCTGAAACTCTTCCTCTTCATTGATCAATTGCATGTCCCTTATAATACCACCATACAGTACGGTGTTGTTCCATTACTAACTTGTTTCTCAGCAAAAATTAGCTCACACATGATATCTGCTTGCATTATCTTTAGCTACGTTCTTAAAACTCGGAAAGGGTAGCCTTCCGTATAAATATAGTTGCCATAAAAGCATAATTACATTGTAGATCACATGTGTGTGACTAAATCTTGAATAAATGAGCAATGAGCATTTAAAAAAAAATCATTTGCATTTATTTCATTTCAGAATAAGAAATATCATCAAGAAGCTTGCAATATTATTTTGAAAATATGCTACGAAATGACTCAGAAACTTCAGAAATTATGGAAATGCTTTATCAAATGTGAGTTTAAAAACGTCCTTTCTGGTAGTTTTAAGAAACTGGTAACAATAATCTTGAACAATTTGAAACGATGGGCACGGCCAATTCAATGAAAATTTAGTGTTGTTCTCAAAAATGAGCACTGGTCACATTATGGGCACAATTTTCGATTTTAATTTCATTTATTTATCAAAAATAATTTTAAAATAAAATTCAACTCAATACAAAAAAATGTTCAAAGTACACAATTGCTGTATAACACCACGTCAGTCCATTTCATTATAAAATATATTTGGCAGTTTGATATTCTGATGCATATCATCCAAAAACTGACAATTTCCAGTGGGTTTCTGTAAAAAAAAATGACAATGTTATTATGAACTGCAGATTTTTTATCATAAATTGAATTTTACATTTATTACAACTTACAATATTTAAAGTTGTATTGAAAGAAGCCTTTGAAAAATTAACGTTATCTTTCTCCACTTTGATTCCATAATACAGACACGTCTCTTTTGCTTCAGATTCATTATTAAAAAGTAGCATTTTCTTGAGCAATTTTAGTGGAAAATTAGAGTTTTTGGCACTATATCCAGTATTCATGGCACACAAGGCAAACCTATTTAAAAATTAATGATAAACTATCAAAAACAGAAATATTATTCAAAAATGGCCCAGTACTCAAATGAACTTCTTGTTTGGGCAGTTAAAATATGTCAAGAGTGTCCAGTAAATTTGATGATACAAATTTTCAAGGGTTTAAAGGTTCTTTCCATAAATTTTCAAGGACCCCCTCACATTGATTAATCAGACAAGTTTTCTAATCTTGACGTGCCCTAATTAACCAGAATACGCAGTACTTAAAATTGCAACGACATACAAACCTTTGAATCTTTCCGATAGCAGGCATAAGTGCCACTGAACATAAAAATGGCAATTTCAGAGTATTTTTAAGTACACGTACAAAGTTGCCATTTACCCATGCATAATTAATTTGCAGCGAACGATTGACCAGATGACTCGATCTGCAAAAAAAAATCACTTTTTTTAGAAAATTACATTATAGTGGTAGTAAAAAAACTTTTAATTAAAAAAAAATGAAATACCTTATTGATTTAGGTAGCGTCAAAGCGTGACTGATGGCTTCGGTTGCACCCAAATTAAACAAAAGGTAAATTGCTTCCATTTCGTAACGACTCGACGATTGGTGGTTCGATTCCACGTAATAATTTAAGAGCCGTTTAAGACATTCTTGTAGATGGATGCTGTTGATGTGCGGATCAAACACATGAACGGAATGTTTAGATAATCTGAAAAATATTGAATTTCGAGGAAGAATGCTATAGTGGAAGAAATCTCAAGTGTTTTCGTTGGGGTGGACAAGATTTTAGAATACATACTTGTAAATACTGTAAAGGTGAAACCGGACAATGCATTCGTACATGAAGGCACACTTCAAGTCCCAAACATTCTGAATTACGAGGTCTTGACGGACAGCCCTTAGACGATCAAAGACAAAATAGTAAATATTTCCCCAGTCTTCATTTTCAAGTGTCAAAATCCTAAATATTACAAAGATTGAAATTAGACATTAAATTCGGGAATTTGAGAGAATTTTCAGGATGTTTACGAAGCATTAAACACTGAAACAATTGTCTAATGCACCTCAAATATAATACTTAATTTGATATTAAATATTTCACTGTTTTCTCAAGAATATGAGGTGGTCTGACTTCATCAGGTTTTTGTCGCTTTTGACCGGCAGCAGGTCTTGAAAACTCTTTTACGCATTTGGACGGATCCGCTTTCGCACTATATTTAAGAAAACGTGATAAATATTTCTGGATATGATACAAAATAAAAAAGAAACTAAAAATGGGGGAAGAAAGCTGCTGCAACCAGTGCCAGTACTGCAATTTCTGGGTATGGCCATAACTCGGTCTCAAGCTCATGCAATTTGAGCAACTGTGGTACGGGGGGTGGAAAAGACATGTAGAAACATGGACCTGATCCTAAGGGCAATTGTGGATATTTTCACAAGCCTAATGGCCTTAAAGCATTGCTTGCTTTAATTTACTACTCGATATTACGATATAGTTATGGCACTGACTGCAACAACTACATAGCTGTTAGGCTAAAAGTTGAATTACCATCCTTTAACCTTAATGCCATCCAGTAATTCATATTTATGTAATAGGTTTTCTTTTTCACGCCTAGATTAATTAGAAAAAAATTTCGTTAGTCAGCAACAAAAATAAAGTTTATTTTATCTGGACAACAACCGTCTACAAGTTAGTTGAACCATCTATTACGTACTATGTATATTTCTACATAAGGTTCATTTAAATATTACAGTGGTTTGAATAGAGCTAGGTTTTGTCATGGATATGGTTCAATTGATCGAACTACAGATTCCTCTAATCTGATCTTTGGACCCTGTATCAAATAGCGGCGCTTTCCCCCTAGTGGGGAATAAACATTAATGCAAAAAAAAAAAAAAAAGATCTTTGGACCCTGACTCTTGAACCTTGACCTAACCCAGCTCCACCTATAGGACGTCTATATGAGGTTCAGGCCCATTGGCAACATTACAGAAGCGATATATGAACAGGCAAGTGTAAATACTAAAAAATCAAACTCAATTCAGATTCAAATTAACTTAACGTATAATTTCAAATAATACAAACATATAAATTACTGTTTTATTTCCTTGGCAGGACACATTTCCAAACATTTGCCGATAATTTCACTGTTTTGAGCGGCCATATTGTTAGCCGCGGATCTTTGAATACCTTCACACGTTAAATAAATTCTCTCAGCTATATTGCGCATGCGTGATTGGTTGAAGTACTAAAATACGCATGCGCGAGGGAGGGTAACTAAACTCTAGCAGGTGATTATAAAATTTCTTACGGTTTTTGATGTGACAATACAATTTTCAGGGAAAAATTTAAATAATTTAGACTCTAAAATTATGCATGCTTAAGTCATGTAAGCAAGTACACGCTAACGGAAAACGGAAGTAGAAATTATTTCTTGGAAGAAGGTATTTACCGTTTTATGAGCCGTGAGCCGACTAGCAGCCGATAAACAGTCAGCTGGTAAAGATTAGGTTGTGATATGTCAGGTGAGAAAATTGATTATATTTTTTAATTGTTTATTCGCTATAATGTTCAGTTATATCTCATACCTTGGTATTTTTAATGAGATGGTGGTATGAGGCATGTTATCTACAGAATGTCAACGTCTTCAGTTGTATAGTAAATGTGTTTTGTTCCGTTTAAAGTGTGTTCTTAAGCAAGCTTGCGTTTGAAAAATGTAAACTCCAATGCTTATCTTTAAAAGCAGTTTGTAATCAGATATTATCATTAGTGTTGAAATGATATATTTTTAGGCCTTGTATATGTACATTTTAAATATACAAAAAGCCTATAAAAAGTCTCGAGTTAATAGGTGCATTGGAAAGTATATATCGATATGTCAATTTTTTTTTCTCCAAATAATAGTTTGTCTTTTACGTTGCCATCGTTACGATAGTACATTTATCCTATAATAATTACTTGGCCTTCAAGTATACAGTTAATCGAAAAGTGTTGTCATATATCCAAAGTGTTATCATGCACACACTAGTGAAAATTATACGTGCTTATTGATTATCCACTTTGGTAGAACGTTTATTTATTTATTTGGTTATACTTTATATGCAGGCACATTGCTTAGTTATCCATCGTTATGGCTTCTTCGGATATAACCATATCTCACCATGCAACTTTACATGGCCATACTAGGGATGTAACCTGTGTAGATTTTTCATTCAATGTACTGGCATCTTGCTCAAGGTTTGTATAAAAAAATGTAAACTTTTTATATGTCACAGTTATAGTGAAAATGGCTTGATATAATTATTCATAAGATAATAATGAATGCAAGTCAGGAAATATGTATCATTTTAATGCCAATCATTTTAATGGATACCTTGTCTCGTTTCAATTCACTCAGTTTTGATAAACTGTTTTACTGTGCTCGTTGTTATTTACTTTTGATAATTCATGAACCAGTCTATTACTTTTTAGCGATAAGACTGTCCGCCTTTGGGATGTAACCGATCCGGAGCAAGGAATCAAAGAATATGATCATTCACCCTTATTGGGGCACCGCTTCACAGTTTATTGCTGTTGTTTTTCACCCTTTGGAACTTTGCTGGCAACCTGTTCAAGAGATGGCTATGTTATTTTGTGGGAACCAAAGGTACCATCTTTATACAGTCACATGGTCTTGCTACATGAAAATATCACTTCTCGAGTACTGTGCTCATTTATTTTCCTCCGAAGACAGGACGAATTGTAGATTCGTTGAAACATCCGTCCGAATGTGGGATTAGAGTGTGCAAGTTCTCTCCTAATTCATCATATTTAGCAACTGGATGCGAAGATGACACCTTAGTTATCTGGGATTTAGGCACTAAATCCATATTAAGGTAATTAAATGAAATGCACTTATAAACGGAATTGAATTGAAAAAAAAATTATTGCCGCTTTTAGAAAGTTTAAAAATTGTATTTAATGCAAAACTTCAACCCAAGCTATTATATTTACAGGACATACTGCGGGCACGATGCCACTGTCACTGCTTGTAGTTTTACGCCGGATAATAATTTTATTATTTCTGGATCAACAAATGGAGACTTAAGATTATGGGATGTTAGAAAACATGGCAGTGACTCGCCTCTAGCGTATGAAAGCGAAGGGCACGATCTTGGGGTCACTGGTTGTGAATTTTCTCCCTGTGCTGATCTTGTTGGTATGCTCGAAATATTTCTAAAAGCAGTAACCATTTGATACGTGTTTGTACATGTTGCATGTACTGATTATCCTTACCTTTAATTAGATACTTGCTCATCTAGCGCAATATATCTTCTGGCAACCAGCGGAAATGATGACGTTGTGCGGTTATTCAATATTGTTGTTGGAACTAACTGCATGATCACTCTGAATGGGAAACTTAAAGGGCATTCAACTAACATCAATAGTTGTCGATTTTCTCCAAATGGGAAACTTTTGGCATCGGCTTCAGGTGACAAAACGGTTATTGTTTGGAATGTGGTAGGTTGAAGACATTCACGTCGAGTGCTTGTCAGGATTTGAAAGATTGTTTTTAAAAGACTTTCTCATAAATAGGAAACCCGTACGATTGCAATGAAGTTAATTGGTCATCAACGGTTAGTTGGTTTGCTATACATGATACAGTGGAGCCTCGATAATCCGACTTACTATCCGGAAACTCTGATAATACAAATGATCATAATCAATTCGAACTCGATATAAAATTACACTCAAAATTTCATGAATTTGTATAGTTTTATAAATTTTAAATGTTAAATAAAAGATGGAAAAGTTCACATTCATTTTTTTGGTAGAAACTTGCACGTATTTATGATACGGCTAATTGTGGCAAGGGAATTTTGTTTTATAGATGGCTCGGATAATCGGGATTCTACTGTAATTCTAAGTTGTTGTGCATTACTGTTCGATTATAATCTTATTTGTCATTTCAGTTATGTAACATCTTGTGCATTTTCGGTGTGTAATAACTATTTGGCCTCTGGGTCCAACGACAAAACCGTGTTGGTATGGAAACTGGGAAATAACACTTACTTTGAAAGTAATAATGCCGCATTTAATATACAATACTCCGTTAACTATAAAAGTTTTCTGGTCATTGAGCATCATCCCGCTATCAATTTTATTTCAGAACCTTCTGCTCAAGAAGCCGTGGGAATCGTAGATGCAAACATGGCACCTCCTCTATGCTTTGCAATTACCATAGATGATGGTCTTACTCCCAACGAATATTTTTGTCCAATAACTCAGGATGTGATGAATGACCCTGTAATTGTGGCAGGTTTGTTTATAGAATCACTTGCACTAAATAATAAAATAATATCTAAATAAATACAAGTACATAAAATATATAAAATAATAACATAATATTAGTGCACTTAATTGACAGGCTGTGACACTATCACGAGTAACATTGTACGTCATGGGCTTAGTTCACGCGAGTTTTAAACTACAATTGTTAAAGTAATGGCAAAAGGTCTAATTAGAATGTTGTAGTTTTAAAAAAAGGTTGCAGTCCTGGGAAAGG
>JAQGBW010006014.1:0-11149 GCA_034698625.1 Julus scanicus
TCATTATTCATGGTTTTATAAATGATTTAATTAAAAATTTGAATATTTGAATTTACCGCCTAATTTATAGAGACATTCATACATTGGCCCAACATTAGCCCTATATTTTTTAAAACATTCAGGAAAACATAATTTAGTAGCCAATGTTGGCCCAACTTAAAAATGACCTATGATGCAATGTTTGCCCAACATGTAGGGTTGGCATTGGGCCAATGTTGGCATGCCAACCTAATTATGTTGGCCCAATGTTGGCATGCCAACCTAATTATGTAGGCCCAATGTTGGCATGCCAACCTAATTCTGTTAGCTTAATGTTAGCACAACATATAGGGCCAATGTTGGGCCAACATGATTTGGTTGGTTTGTCAGCATTAGCTCAATGTTGGCCCAACATTGGCTCAATCCTATGTAGGCTTATCATTGGTTTACCAACATTAGGCCAATATAATTTGGTTGGCATACTAACATTGCCTCAACATTTTTGTGTAACCTGGGTTCCTCTTTGATAAAACCCTAAACGCATGAGCTCTCTTATACTTCACTGAATCGTTGATGGCCGTAAAGTTATAGGATAAGTAGGTGAACTGATTCTGTTTACATTTGGATTATAGATAAGAATCAACACATGAATCAAATCTTGTTCCATCAGAATGTCACACCTATCCGGCAAGGGTACAGGAGTAACGAAAAAGGTGGTTCGTAATTTTAACATCCCCATTTTAAGCGGCAAAGCTAGTTTCTAAGACAAAAGAAAAGGTTCCCCTGACACTGTTTTGGCCAAAATTGATGCAGGGTGAAGTTCCACCTCGAAACCCTTATTTCTGATTTAGTTTAGATACGTAGGGCACAGCAACGATTCAGTTGCGTCAGTATCGAAAACCATCAGAGCTTGAATCTCGTAGACCTCCATAGGGAAATATGGAAAGGAGCAGTCAATGGTACTGCTCTCCTTACTTAAATCTAGCATCATTTGCTGCTTCCCTGGCTCCTCAAGAATGAGGCTCTATTCTTGATTGCCTTGAGTTTAAATGCTGTGACCTGGGTACAGCACTGTAACACACTCTAGCAATGTGTCCATTTTTCCCACACCTGTAACATGCCATTGTAGAAGATCCCTGCCCAAACTATGTTCTGAGATCCTTTTGAGATCTTTAATTTGAAAAATTTCGTTGCCCCGAACTGTACCCTGACCCACCCCGAGGTTGGTATTGGTTTTGTGTATAACGTCCGTTAGCCACATAACCCCTCTCTAGATGATAAGAACCCTGAAGGTGTCGCCTTGTCTAAGGTCGACCCCTCTCATAACTTTGATAAGGTTGTTGGTTTTGTTTTAGCACACGCTAAAAGCAAACAGGAGCTATGTGTCCAAATTTTCCACATATTTGGCACTGGTTCACACACTGGTGGCATACCCCGCTGCCGGTTCCCCTCTTTCTAATCCTTGGAGAAAAGGTTTGGCCACTATGGTGGATTTGGAATGATTTCCCGTTTGAGATCTTTCGTTGCTTCGAGAGTTGTCCCTAGATTGATATCCATTTGTGTTGTTATCCCGGCCCTTTGAGTTATCTCTGAAGTGGGCTGGAGTACAACTGCGTGACTGATGCTCAGTTAGACGCAAGGTAGCTATTTGCTTCTGTATATTCCCTATTCCCTTCTCCCACTGGGCCAGCCTCTCCACCACGGCGTGGACCAGGTGTGCTTCCACGTCTTCCTTCGGAACAGCGAAGTTCACCTTGCCCCGCTCCAATAAGGGAGCACTGATTTCTATCAGTTCGGCTTGTTGTATCACATCTTCTATGTTATCCGCGTTTATCTTGATAACGTAGTCTGCATTCTTCGGAGCCAAACCTGATTGGAACTGAGCCAAGACGTGCTGAAGTTCTTGGTCCGTCGGATTATCCCCTTAAAGGTCATGGGCCTTCTTCTGTAACCGATTTGCGAAAGCTCGGACCTTTTCATTTGCCCCTTGCTTCACGCTCCCAAAATCCATGATCCGCAAGGATAATGGTTGGGAAGGCTTGAAGAACTTCAAAAAGGTTTCCTTCACATCATCATACGCCATGTCATCGATAAACTCCGGGCTATTATGCCAAAAGGCAGCAGCTGCTCCCTGAATTTTTGATTTTAAAATGGTAATGGCGAGTTCCTCGAGCCATTTTGCAAATTTCCGTGCTGATTCAAAGGTTTTTAAAAAGGTGTCAATTTTCAAATTGTCCTCGTTTGTAAACTTTTGCACTTTTGTGGCATAGCTCATCGGTGAGGATGCCATGTCGTCAGCTGATCGCGATCCTATGGAAGTAGCCATTGTTAAAGAATTCCCAAAAATTTTCTTCTAAATGTCCGTTGGGCAAGTTTCGGGCCACTTGATAGGATTAAGATTATTAATTTGGAGATCTAAGTCAGCCGTGTGATACAGAATTCCAATCTTATCTCCACGACGTATCCTTTGGGTCTCGGTGCTATGATTTCGTAATCTTAAGATAATTCCTTGGGTTTTTGTAATGTTACTGTAAGTCGTATGTTTTGTTATGATAAGGTGACAGGAGTAGTGTCCTTGGGCAGGCTCGGCCTGGGCGCAATAATGAGTGGAATGTGACCCCGCTGTTGCCCCGAGCTGACCAGGATTCCAGGAAAGGTTTGCTGAGAAGTTCGGGGTGACAGGGAAGTCAGTCCGGGTTTGGGAGCTGACCAGGCTTGTCAGCTCTGGGATTACGCACGCGGCTCGGACTCGGGCTTTTTCGGGGCTGGGAAGTAGCAGCCCGCGGATTTTGGTTGTAAAAGTATGTTTTGTGCTGCTTTTAAAAATAAACCTGAGTTTTCCTTGTATTTCGTGCCCGGTTGGATTTGTCCGCACTTGGATTAGGTACTTTAGACCGTTATAGTTTGTAATTAGTTTTAAATCCCCAGTCTATGTCAGGTGGAAATTGAATCAGTGACCCTATATCAAGTAAAAACCCGGGGACTTTTTATCGGAAGGTGAACCCATTATGTAACCTGGGTAAGGATATGGATAATCCCCCTTAAGCCCTCCTCCATTTAGGTTACTATCTTAATCTTCCTCTGCAAGGTAGACTTCTGGAGAAACTAGAGAGTCGGGCTCTAGGGAAGCAGGCAAGCTGTCTTGCTCATGTATGCCTGAGTCGTTTGCTAAACTAAACAGTAAAGGTGAGGTATACGAAAGATTGACACCATAAATAGTAGTCAAGTTATGATCAAATTGATCATGTTTTAAAACCTAAAAATCCTAAAATATGGAAGCGTGTAATTAACTCACTTCCTCCTGCTGTAGCAATTATGGGAAGATTTAAAAAAATGAAGTCAGTCGATGTAGGAATTACCTGGAACGTGAGCAACCTTATGTAGGTAAATCTCTCACCCGGGACTAAAATTAATAACTGGTTTACAGGTGGAACAAAAACTGTCGGCAAGGTAATCTGGTTGGTATGACTTGGATTTACAAGAGTGTTTTCCACAAGCTGAAGAACATATGTTCGTGGCATTAGATAATAAGCAGAAATGCAGCTGGTATTTAGCATAATTAATAAATATAGGCAAATCCTCAGCATTAATGTGTTGTCCCATTGAACACAAGGAAATCCTCCTTTATTTAACACAACCCATAACATGTATTACTCTTTGAAGATCTGGAATTGCGATGACGGCAACAAGAAATGAGAAACACAATTTTTTTCTTAATATCTTATTAAAAAACCCTTAATTTTATTTAAATTACTAATACCTTGCATTTTCCTACTGATATTGCAGGATTTTCGTGTTTTCAGCATATTGGAACTTTTCGAATGACCGATTTCGCTTTTTCCGAGCTTCGAAACTTTTCGAATGACCGATTTCGTGTACGCATGTACTTTTTGAATTGCCCTTACCAATTTAAAGGCAAAAATCTTTCAAATAAAGCGCCGTTGTTATGGATTTGCTTCACGCTTTGTCCACGTGGTGGAGCCGCTTACCATACATTCAAGATAGCTGACCCTTTTTTCTGCAGAGTTGCCATGGGGAATTTCTCAATCTGGTAAGTGAAATGTTTTCTCTAATTCAACGTTTTTTAACTTGAAATGGGAGGCGGAGCAATTCTTATTCCTTGAGGAATCCCCACAAATTTTTTTCCAAAAAAAATTTAATAACAATTTTTTTTCGAAACTTTTCTTTTTATACCTACATATATGTTGAGGCAGAGTTAGCTAACTGTTGTTAGCCTAATGCAAAGCCTATTAACGAGTTCCCATTAACTCAACAAAACGCAGCATTTGTCAGTGAAGGAGTCATTTGGAATTGCAATTTACTCATCGAGTTTCAGTTTTTTAATCCGACTATTCAGTACTTTTCCGGCAAAAATTTAATTCTATCTGTTGTGCATTGAACAATTAAGTTCAGAAATTAAGTACACAACTATAAGAGAATTATTCTGGAACTGCAGAAGAACTGTTCCGTGGACTTTCCCTGCGACCTTTTTTGGTAAAATAAAAATGTTTTTTTAATAATGAAAAGCCAATTCTTTGAATGAAAGCCTTTACAAAATGTTCGACTAGACTAGTCCGAAGTTTGCGATGAACATGAAAGTATTTACCGTTTTAAAAGTTCAACTTTCTCTCGTAATTTTAGGTTATAAATTTTTATTGCGAGGATTTCCAAGACTATATTAGTATTCAAAAATTTGGAAAAGGATTAATTGAAAAATCTAAATTAGTTCAATCAATATTCAGTCATTGGTACGATGCTTTACTGAACCGTTTGATCGTTTCAGTTAACAGTCCCACGATTCAACATTTGAAATACTGAAATTGGCCACCTTCTTTTTGTCCAAATATAAACCTGTTCAATCAAAAAAGTGTAGTTCCGAATACGACGCTAATAATGCAAGAGAACTCAAAAATATCTCCCTCCTTTTTAAAAGCTCTTATTATTAATAAATTCGGTATT
Organism: Julus scanicus; assembly: GCA_034698625.1. Taxonomy (NCBI): domain Eukaryota; kingdom Metazoa; phylum Arthropoda; class Diplopoda; order Julida; family Julidae; genus Julus; species Julus scanicus. The sequence goes on from JAQGBW010006014.1 coordinate 4,939, forward strand.
TTCTTCAACCTCCTCTAGACTGTCAAATTTGCTTGAAGTAACTTGCAACTTTGAACTTACGGAAAAAAGATTTCAACTTCAAATAACCGGCAAGGCAAGTTCGGGAGTCTAAATTTAATGTAATTTTGCCGAAATTTGCACTTTTATACCTAAATTTTTTTAAATTTATGATCGATTCGTTCAACTTGTTGAACAAATATTTTCTTGGATCACAGCATGACCTATGCGATTTCAAGTAGCAGCGTAAAATGAACAGTCTATACTTCATTAACGTTAAATGTGCATGGACATCAACAAAAAAATTACTCGTATTTAAATTGCATATAAATTGCGAAGATCGATTGTCGCATGAATACATGAAATTGTTTTAAATGCCAAACCCATCGGTGATTAAGTTTAAATTTATTAAGAAGAGATGTGGATTTTTAACAAAATCCTGTCGGCTGCGCCATTGTCTTGATGATGTTTTCTCCGTGAAGTTTTCGGGCGGAGTATTTCCCCCAAGACAAAAGTGGGTAATAGATTTTTATCTTTATTTTTATGAAACTAATATTCCAGCACCCTCAGTCGTGACGTTTCGGTGTGTGTGGCCAGGTTCAATCAGGACTTTTAACATTCAAATTTGAGAAAGTTACTTAAAATACCGCTTTTTATTTTTTGGAATATACATTCGAATTCACCTAATTTAAATTTCAAAGGGATCCCTTCTAGAATTAGTTGGAGAAATTGAAATTTTGATGTGTGCTTACCGTTGAAAAGATAGTTGAGATAGTAATTTTTTTAACTAGGAGAACAGTCTGGTAGATCCACACTCCTCTTTCCGAATCACCGAATTTGACCCTTCCGCTCCTCCACAATCACTTCACAATTCCTCCGGAATTTCGGCTCCTTTCCTCAAAAATTTTCACACTCTTTCCTTCAGGATTTCTGCACTTTTCCTCCAGAATTTCTGCACTTTTTTCTTTTGTATCGGCTGCCTCTCTTCCTCCACCCCGAACCACAACTCTAACTCTAACTCCAAAATACTCCAACTCCAACGACTTCGATGACAACTACTCACTACCTCATCTCCATCGACAACAACCCTTTTCTTTTCTGTCTTCCCGGTTTTGTTATTCCGTGTTTTGATTCCATTGGTCAGTTTTCTATTTCTTAATAATTTTTTGGTGTTTTCAGCCAATGCCTGCAAGTTTTGGCCTGGTCCCAAGATGACGTGTTTGTTGGCCCCTGGATGACATGTTTTCTGTGCCTCTGGATGACTGGGGGATGGGCCCCATTTTATTGGATTGTTGGCAGGTAAGATTTAAGTTGGTTTTTTCTATTTTATTTATTTACTGCAAAAGCAATAAAAGGTCATTGGGTTTTTATTTATTTCTTTATATTTATTGCTTTTTTTGTTGTTGGTGGATGTTTTTTATTTATTTCTTTATATCTATTGCTTTTTTGTTTTTTGGTAAATGTTTTTTATTTATTGTTTGCAGGTGCGTATTCCGTGGGAAACATCCTCACCATGGGAACCAAAGGGTTTTTGTAAGTATATTTTCAATTATGAATTTTTTTTATTTTTTAAATTTTGTCTTGTTTCTTGTCACTTCCAGGTGACAGCACCTAACATCCTACAATCTCAGAATATTTGACTGTAGCTTCTTTTTCATGCTCTAATCCATACTTCATAACTTAAGTGGAAATATTGTTGAGATATAATTCTCTTTACTAAATTCTCAGCACTAGTCAGTTTTGTGTAGCTACATCTTTAAACAATGATGACAGTAGTCTTTTTTTCTATTTTTTAATTCACTTTGGATTTATTAACTGTCCTTGTGTTTCTTTATTTAACTCATTGCTATGAACACAAAGAGTCCAAGTACTCTTGGAAAGAATTTAGAGAGTGGCTTCATCAAAGTCCTCCTTTTGAGCATGTTCTTCATAACTCTTGATGCCACCTTTTCTTTTCCTCAAGATTAATTAATCTGCAGTGGATATTGTTTATCCTTTACCTCTCTTGCTGTGTTACAAATCAACGATTCAGTGATCCTGGACTTCTTCCAACAATTGCTTTAAATGTTCCAGCATCACAACTCCTCCATCCAATTTTTGAAATGCAAATGCATTGGCTCTTTTTGCATATATCCTTCTGCTTTGCAGTGGTCAACTCACTTTCCTCTTACAGCTTTACACATTAAACCCATAAAACTTTTCTGCATGTTAATGGCATTAAAAAATTTAGGTCCTTGCATCTTTGACTAAAACTTTTCACTTCGGCATGAATTGCCTTTATCATTTTGCAGCAGCTGACGATGTTATGCATCTCGGAAATTTCTTCCAATTTTTTTGTGCAGAAGTGGCCACATGATGCATGTTCTCCAATAACATGATCAGGGCACTTTGTAAACACCAAAATGAGCTCCTGGAGGGCATCTTAATACAACCTTCTGTTTATGCTAATGGCATAATTTTGAATTGTGTTCCTTGCTCCTTTCACCAGTTGTGGAATGTTCATCTGTAACAAGTCTGTCAAGCACTATCAGTTCCACGAAAGTCATATGTTGACTTCTTGACTTTATTAAGAGCTCGCCTGAATCTCCTACAAGCATGATTGGCACATTCCACTTTTTAATTTATTTGCTATAGGACATCTTCTGTTTCACCTTTGCCATCGTATTGGCATCACCACCTGCCACTAAACGGATGCAGTGAACTTTGTAGCATTCCTCCTGAAAATCCTGAAAAACTCCCTGTAAAAGGTCCCATCCAATTCTTATTGCAGAAGTGAGTTTTCTCAGTTCTCCTTCCAGTGGCAATTGAGTTGAAGGGCATGCAATTTTTTTTTACACCTATACAAATAATTTTTTGTAGCATTCACTATTATCACTGCAACTCCACTGTTAGCATTGTAGTTATGTCCATAGCCTTGCTTGCTCAACTCTCCATCTACTGTGATGCTTAAATAGTAATTGTCATTCGTATTGACATCCAACTGCTTTTGTACTAATTGTTTTTCTTTATTTATTGCTGAAAGAATACTATCATCTGTGCATGATTTCAACACCTCACCAATGCCTCTCTCGCATTTCATGAATGTTTGCTTATCTCATGTATGTAACATTTTTATTTTTTATTTCTCCTCTTCCTAAGAGAATCTACTTCTGGTTGTAATTGCTCTCAAGACAGCTAATTTGTTGAGTGAAATACAATAACTAAAACATGCCTTGTATTTGTCGTTAATAATTTCTTATTAATTATTTGTTATAAAGACTAATTTGTTATAAAAATTAAATTTATCAAACATTTAAAATGTGCCATGAGTTCTAGGTGAATGTAGTTCTGTGTTTAGAAAAAGAAAAGGTAAATCTTGTAAGGGGATGTTTCCTAAATGCCGACTGAGTAACTAAAATACTAACAATAGGATCGAATACTCACCAGATGGTGAATTAAACAGCACTTAGATGCAGGACCAGGGTGAAAACTGATGAGACAAACACTAAAAAACAATTGTTTAATAAAGGTATAGTAAAATGAAAAAGACAACTTAATTGAAAATCATTGCATTGAATACCCACCAGATCATGAATCCCTTTACAGCAGTTTTTGGTCTTTTGTTCCTCATCTCTTTCTGTGCCATATTAATGCCACGATTTTATAGCGAAAATTAGATATCTGCCTGCTGCGCTCCGAACATAAGTCAGCATGAAGTAGTCCAAAAGTTTTTCATATCTCCTTTTCTTCAGAAACATTGCTGCGAGTGTCTGGTATGCCTTAACCACATCGTGTTGTGGCTCAAACAGTAATGCAGCTAACAATGTCATCTTGATGTTTAATTCCCTGTGTTTTAAAACCAGTTCTTAATCCAACATTGCCTATTTTCCTCAAAAGGCATTGTTTTAGGTCAAAATAACACACAGTTACATAAACCCTGGGAAATTCTGAGATAGCAGCATTCATGTATGCTATCTCATAATCAACTAAAGTCCGATCATGGTACAGGTCCGGCAACAACTGCTTCATTATCTGAAACATCTTGGTATATGTTTCTGTATATTTTTGTTTTAATAAGTATAGGCAAGGTGGGCATGAGTTATCCACCCTGGCGTGATATGTATACAACTGGTAGTAAACTGCCGACACTTTATCGAAAGCGCTATCTCCATAGATCGTACCCCTTAAGCCCTGTTCGCAGATGCACCTTAGTGTCCTTAACTAAGAGAAAGCTAAGAGAGTCACATAAGTGGACGTGCGAACGCCACTCTCCTAACAAAAAGTCATTTAACTAGGAGACCCAAGTTAGGAGACCCCTAACAGTTAGGAGACTCCTAATGACAGTGCTATCAGATTATGAAGTCCAAAAGTTGTGATAAATTTTGATTTTATCCCTATAGGCGTAAATTAAGTGGTTTGGGTTGGTCACATTGGTACTCAAACCATAGCTTTATACTTTAATGCCCCATTCTCACCGGACAGAAGACGCGCGGAAAGTAGGCCTACGCATCATAGCAGGTGGCGCACCCTCAGCAGATAACCATTCTGTGCATTCCCACCAAACTGAGTGTAGGCAAGAAATGATATCAAGAAACAGCAAGAAATAATATCCGAAAACAAAAATTCTAGCATCACTACGATAAACGAAACATAAATTTAATGCAACTATTCGTTATTTTTTAAATTTTGTATTTTTATTAATTATTTTCATATACCGTGAGCTTTTTTATATATTTTAATGTAAGATATCATCGAGATTTGAGTACACGTGTAAAAATTTCTTTGGCACGTCAAAGATATTTTTTCCTTCAGTATGGGAGTGTTTTCCGCTCGGCGGAAACGAACCATGACGTCATTGCGCATGCGCAGTGCGAGCAATCCCGCATAGCGCGCACGAATCCGCGCTTCTTCTGTCCGGTGAGAATGGGGCATAATTTTTTCTTACACGTTTTTACTACAGTACACAATGTGCTCGTTTGTATTTCAAGGGGCTGGAATTTTAAAGCAGACGATATTTTTCAGATATCATACGGCGCATTTGCTAATTTCCTAAGTTAGGAGAGTAGCATTAGCACTGTTCCCCTAAGTTTATTCTTTTCCTAGGTAAGGGACTCTCTCAGTAATGTGAAAACTTAGATGCACGTGCGAACAAGGCTTTATGAAATACTCCATACAGTCCTGGTTTGCCAAAACTAGAATCCCTTCTCCGTCATCTGCACCTGGGTCTTGGAGTATGAGGCCATGGTATTTGGGCCATATAGATGGATTTGAAAAATGTGTTATTTCTCTGTGATTTCTTAAATTCCTTAACAAAGATGAGTGATTTGGCAAATAAGCCATAGCTTCCAAACTTAATGATTTGCAAGCTTCACCCATAACATTGCAAGTCACACCTATAGCTTGGTGCATATTGCTCTTAGCAATTTGAGCATCTACTTTATAGAGATCATTGGTGTGGCAATGTGTACCCGGTTCATTGCTGTTCACATTATTTAAAGACTGAGTTTTTGAAGGGCATTGACTGTTGCAACGCACTACATATCTAATGTTTCAACACCCTTTGCTTCACGTTGGACAAGGTACTCAAAACCTTTATAAAACAATTTCATTCTTTATTTAACTTTTTGAAAAAAGTGTACCTGTAATATACAAAGTGATTATGAAAACGTTTTGTGTTTGGGTTCCTTCTCGGCAGAATTCATCAAGAAAAACGCCCCATTAGACTAAACTGTAAATGTAATAAACATGATAAAATATGGCACTATATGGTATCATGCAGTAGCCAAATTGTTGGAACTTACCGGAATATATACTGGAGCATACCGGAATATAGAAGAAACATTTTCCCCTGGTTTCAACCAGTCCATTTCGTGAAAAATATGAAGTTGTTGTTCCTAATATGCTTAAGAAGTCTCTCTCCTTTGGACTTCAAGCAGGGTTTCCCCACAAATAAAATTTACAATTTCCCTGACTTTTCCAGGTTTTGAAGCAATTTTCCCTGACCAACTTAGCAAACAAAAAATGTAAAAACATTACACATGTCAAAGTAAAGAAAGCTACATTTATTGATTATACAGGGTGAAAGAAAAGTCTGTATCTTATGGGTTTTGCGTCTAAATGATATTGATATCAAAATTCTGCTAATGGGAGTGAATAGTAATGTGCCCTGGCGCTATCCAATGGTGATGTCCCAATTGCCCTTGAGGGTCATCATCAAGGTCATGAAAACGCTAAC
>JAQGBW010006015.1:0-11149 GCA_034698625.1 Julus scanicus
AATTTAAAAACATAAAATAAGCAAAAATGAGCGGACTCGGAGGAGATCTCTATACTATGTGGTGTCGTGAGGGGGGGGAGGGGGGGGGGTGACACCATGAGTTACCGCACCGGGTGACACCAACCCTAGTGCCGCCACTGGGGTGTACTACTGTGATCAGATTAGAGGGTATTCAGAATACAGAGTTCATCTTATATTAAGTCTATGGAATGTGCTCATAATACTGGGGTGATCACAGAGTGTTCAGAGAGGGAGTCCACTGTACATTTAAATGTACAATGTACATTAATATGCTAAATGGACACAGTACTAGTGTGGTTCTAGGAATTTGTTTTTGAATATTAAGTGGAGATTTAGGTGAATTTTTTGTTTAGCATCTCGAAAACATATCTTTCTTACCACGTATTCAGTCGAAAATGAACTTTGTTGAAACTTAAGTATATATTTTTAGAAATAGTATTTACAATTTTGACCAATTCCTAAAAACATGCACGTATTTCCTATTTCAAGACATTAAAAGAAAACACCACAGGTTACGAACTACATGTTTATTTATTTATTTATTTGTCTATTTCCAGTTCAATTTCTGAAACTTGAAACATTTTGATATGGATTGCCTGGTGACATGCAAAAGTTGTCTAAACAATTCTACACATGATAACTATCCAAAAAAAAGATATATTAATACATTACATCTTGTTTTTGCATAGATGTAGACAAATTCAACAGGTGGTGGGAAATGTAATTAAATACTTAATTCAAATAGATACAGTGTATCAAATCAAGTTCAGATTTGTACCACACAAGTTAATTTCATTTAAATATCCTAGGTTTTTTTTTTCCGTATATCAATCGAACTTTTTTTTCCACCTGGGAAATCTGAGCGAAATACAATAAACGAGGTCTGAAAAATTGCTATTGGCGCAACTCACTTCGAATCGAATTTAATTGGAGGTGAAGAGTACTCAGATTGCTCTCGAAAAGCATTAGTTGTAAAGGAAAGCTGATCGGATGAAATCGTTTTTTGAACGAGTGCCTGCTCTCCTTATTGATTCACTAAAACACCATATTTTATATCAACATCGGTTTGTCATTTAATTCCCAGGGTGACAATTTTCGTGATCGCGAACAAGACGAGGGCTGCATTGGCACCGATAGGGCGATGGATTTGCCGCTAAGAATAAATCGCATTGTTTTATTAGCATTTTATGTCTGGCATTATAAAGTGAGGACGTCGCGTGGAGAAACTAGATTCGTAGGGGGAGGAGATGGAAGGAAGATGATATCAGAAAAAACAACCACATTTTGCTGTAGTGGCAAATGAAAGCGAACAACCCTTTGGTTAACTCTTTCGCTTCTACAAAGTAAACGAGAAATACAGTTGTTTGCATTTTAAGAAGATGCCCATTTGAAATTCAATTCAATTCAACTATAGGTATACCCTAAAGTTAGCAAATAAATGTTATGGGGGTACCCAATCATTTCAGGAGAATGTTCCTACGTGAGTAGCGACTTAACATTCATCATTGTTAGGTTGAATTTTTACTAAATCTGCACTTTCGCCAGGAAGGCTATTGCAAAAAAAAGGACCAATACTAAACATCCGTCTTGTCTTAGTAGCTCGTTCAAAAATGGGAATGATAATGGTCAAGGTAGATTAAAACGTTTGAATACCACTGCCCCATAGATAACTTTTCGATCGCGTCTGGACCTCAACGTGTCCCAATTTAGAGAGTTGAGCATTTCTGTCACACTCGCACAGTATTGATAATCGTCCAATTTTTCATACGGCTACATATGGCCAATTTCTGATTTGACTACTTTTAACCAATTTCTAATATGACTGCACATAACCAATTTGTGATATGGCAAAAAATAAAATAATTAGTTAGATGCAGTATAAAAAAGTCATAAACACACAAAGCAAATATAACATTGAACTGATATCACAAATCGGTATGATTTGGTTATTAAGGCCCCCCGTGGCTTCACTGTCATGCACGAAAGTTTCACTAACCTAACCTAACCTAACCTAACACAATGGGGGGCGACAATACCAAAATCGTACCCACAAATCCACATAGATGGGATGCGTTTTTTGATACTGTACCTAAAAATATGGAAAATTTCTTATATAATTACATTACATTATAGCCTTTTACTATTATGATTATACGTGGCCAATATTTTACTTTTTTTTTACATATTTTACTTTTACATAATTATTGTGGCAAGAAAGTCAAACAATGCTTAGTTATTCTCTCAATTTTTGTTGGTGGTTTTTCATTTAATGTATAACTTGTTTCCAATTCGCGATATTCATATCAGATATGGAGCATATTTCGATAGTATCTTCCAAGACTTCTATTTCTTTCTTTTACAAATCTTCCATGAACAAAACAGATTCAAATTGTGTCTGGGTTGTTGTTGGTTGAAGGTAAACGAAATGTGGATAGCAACAAGCGCTTATTTTACAATGTAGGAAGAATGCATTTTACAAAGTTTTTGATTCATATAATAAAAAACTAATGATAACATATCCATGATCACTATAAGCGGAATCCATTGTAACAGCATATTATATATACAGGTTCTTTCATTGGTATGATGGTATCTAAGATATTATCTATTTCTGATATGACCACAGTCACCACACACCTATGTATATGGTCTGTTTCTGATGCGATATGCAAATTAATTGATACGCTTTTCACACTTAAGGTGAATTTTCAGTAAGAATTTCATCCAGCAGTTTCGTGAGAAACTGAGAATGTACCGTTGTCACGTTGAAATCCAACAGTTTTCCTTCGTTCCCATTTTTACGAAAACACCTCCATGAAACAAAGTGAGCTCAAGCATTCCTTATAAATTGTTTTTTCGAATTGTTTAGCAAAATGTTCGCCACTTGTTTTTTCGAGAAAAAAAAAACTACCTGAAACATGGTAATATAAGGCATTTTCGGCGTATTTTATGGCTTGGCCACCCCAAACCTATTATTTTGTATCGTGTCTATTAAAAACCCGCTCAACTGACATAATGTCGCCATTAGATTTTTATGTAAAAGTAAACACTGTTTCCTGTTGGAGAGATTTGTACATTTCAAATTTGCAAAATGAAGGGTTTGACAGCATGTCGTTTGCGGGTAAAGAAAGTGTAATTCGTCTCAATGGCTTTTTCGCTAACCTAATTTAGCCCTAATCAATTTGGAGCACAATTTTATAGCGAATTTCCAATTTATACCTTAAATAGTACATAAATTTTCATCCCCTAGGCTCCAATAGAGGGCCCTGCGCAGCAGTTAACTTACGAACTCTCGACACACGAGTTGACACATTAAAAAACCCGATAAATTTACGAGCTCTAAAAATTTTATGGGGGAAATTCGTTGAGCTCACTTTGTTTCATGGAGGTGTTTTCGTAAAAATGGGAACGAAGGAAAACTGTTGGATTTCAACGTGACAACGGTACATTCTCAGTTTCTCACGAAACTGCTGGCTGAAATTCTTACTGAAAAATCTCGCTATCAAACTGATCCAAATCGTAAAAATTGCACCCAAAAATCAATTTTCGAAATGGCAAAATTCTCGAGGATAGTACTGTTGAAAAATGATTGTTTTGTATACTGATGTACAAGAAATTTATGTTTATAAATAAGTGGATTTGTTTGGCAAATTACTAGTAAAGTTATATAATTTTAATTAACATTAATGCTACCTTAACATAGTGTCATATTAATGGATGAATTTCACGGTTAATAACGACCGTAATCTCGAGAGTTCCTCTCACGTGGAAACGTTACCTTAAAAATCACCTGATATGTCAATCCACGTGACAATGATCATAATGTAATTTTCATTTATGTCCTCAGTATCTTAAAAATGTAAAATTCATTTCAAGAATCCATCCTTGGTTTGTTAAGAATAGATGTTTAAATTTTATTGTAAACAATTCTGATGTTATTTCTCGGATCTATGGCCAACCAAAACCAGAAAGGCATATATTATTAAGTTGAAAATTCCTTCTGAACATCGATCAGTTTTCATTCCATTAGATGACGACTGGAGTCACAACTCATGTTATTTTTTTTCTTCAAAATTGATAGCATTTGGCATATAAAGTGTTTTCTTGGGTCCATTTATTTACTCGAAAAAATTCGCGAGGAATATAAAAGGTCAAAGAAAAAGAGAAAATACAAAGTTTGATCTATTTCAACTCTTCTAGATCCTTTCACCTCGAGTATCATTCCTTTGCCACCATTAAATTTGAGCATCTTTTTCATACGGCATACAATGTGTTTACAGAACCGCATTTTGACATGTACAGATGTCGTTCAGAGATGTTTATTTGTCTATTACATTGGATGATGTTCATGCAACGATGTGAAAACTATTCTGTTCAGGAATTCTAAGTCAAAGTAAAATAAAGCATTTTAACACGCTTTAAGGCAACTTTCAACAATAGTTTAAAAACTTAAGTATATATACTAAGCATGTTTTTGTTGGTTTTCCTTTACGGTAGTAAAGCTTATTGTAACTTATTTTGCTACACTATTTTTATCAGTTTCTCAGACTAATGCTGATAATTTCAGAGATTTTTAACACATTTGGCATATTTGGCTATATTAAAACTTAAATGCAATCCCATGCACGAAATTGGCTACATTTTCTTACTATATATACATATTTGTGAATATAAATAGATATCCATAAACACAGACTGCATAAATATACATTATGTATGAATGGTCACATACATTAGGGGTACTTAAACAGACCCCAAAATTTCACACATGTCTGTAGTTTATAATTAGTTTATTGGGGTTATTGTACATGAGCTGACCCAGTTTTTAAAATGACGCCTTCTAATTGGCTGGACTTACTGCAATAGGGCTTTAGAAGTGCTGGATAAAAAAGGTTTTAACTGCAAGTATATATAGCTCTTTACAGTATCTTGGCAGGCCTGTGCAAGCTGCATTTGTGCCCATTTCACAAAAGACACTCAACTTATGGACCTTGGCTGACCTGCTTGAATCTAATGCGCATGTGCACCATATGTGGGCCAAATTCAGTTAGCTCAACTACCCAATTGAAAAGTTCATTGAGTACACATATATGGGGTGATCCATAACTTTTGTCACACTTTTTTGCCTCTTTTTAAACACCCCCCACCCCTTAGTCACAATTCCCCTCATCTCTTGGTCAAAATTGTTACAAAAAATAAACAACCCACCCCCCTAGGTGTGACAATTTTTGAATGGCCCCTATGTGCAAGACATTTTGGCAATGTATAAACTTCCATATAAGATGGGCATCGTTTATGCGACTATTTCATGCACTATTGATTAAAACTTAATAACATGCTAATTTTGTTACATTTTTTTATCAATTTCAGAAATGTCAGCAGTGAATCTTGCTTAGCCATATACGACGCACTGATTTTGCGAGCGTTCAAACAGGTAGGAAAACAGTAATTTTTTCCATGTCTTAATTAAGTTGACTCTGCAATAAGAGAGCATGTAATAGACTGATTATTTTAACTCATTTCCAAATGACCTTTTGCCACTTAATTAGCTCAATTCCCAAAAGTACAAATTATAATTCCACTCGATCTAATAAAAGCAGCAGCAACAGCAGAAACGTCTTTCGTCGATGCAAATTTCGATGATTTTTGTCAAAAGCCCACCGCCTGCTGAATATCATTAAAATAAATCAATTTTCGGGCAATTCAAAGCACCGCATACACTTTTGCTCAATTTGCATCCCAATTAAGCAGACTTCTAAGTTTAGCATTTTCAACGGCTTTTTTTTTATGTCGTACAGACGGAATGGATTTATTTTGGAAATTAAATCCGAGAATCAATTAATTTGGGATGTAATTGGGTTCGGTGAATAGCAATATTCAAATTTTTCCCGTTTTGGTAATTTTATCGGAAATGTCAAAATGATGTTCAGTGTTTGTGCCATAGAAATTTACGTGAGTGGCGGCGCTAGTGTAGTTGTTAGGACCAATTATTATAATTAAGATTGTCAGATTTAGAAATCATTTCAAATTATTATTTTTGAATTATTATTAAAAGTATGCAGCTTTTACTTATGACATTATGTCCCAATCCAATGTCCTTATTTTCTCTATATCCCTGAAAACAAGTCCATGCATGAGAGCATATGTCTAGGCACGTCTGGCCATATATGGAAGTCTGTCAGAACTAGCATAACAATGTAGCTATAGAACAAAATATGGTAATAGAAGTTCATATTTTTTGGTAAAGTATTAACATTGCACATACATTGAAAAAAAGTAATCAGAGACACTTGGACACAAAGATAGAAAGACAGAAGATTCTAACGTCTATAATGGACATTCAGAGACATTCAGATAAGTAGAACAGAAACGTACTTAATCAGTACGTCTTAATTACATGACACTTGTGTTGAACTTTTGGCATATTCATTAATAGTATTTACCAAATACTCAAGTGTATATTCACATCAGTAGAAAATACGCATACAGCATTTCCCCAACTGATTATACCAGTTATATAGATTTATCTCTAGTCATGCATTGTCTTGGCCATAGAAGAAATGTTCATGTACATCTTGAAAATGTTTGCAGTTATCAAAATATATCCATCATTGTGTCCAGGATTATTCCAAGAGTGGTATCCACAAGACGCTTTCAATACATGTACATATCTTAAATGTTTACTTCAAAGCAAAAGGTCACATAACTTCTGGTTTCAGATTTCAATGCCCTGTCGAGTGGATATGGTCAACAGGGAAACAGGACTCAATTTCTCATTGTGATTCCGAGAATCTCTCAGAAATCTCCCTCTAATTTATGTCGATATACCGTGATTTCGAGCATTCAAGCCATATTAAAGATGGCGCTTATAAAAGGCGAATAGACATCCAACTTTCATCCTTTATCATCAATCACTGGCTGCAAAATGCAGTTTTTTGAAGCTGGCAAAAATCCTCGTTAATCATTTTTCGGTTTACACGACCAAATTAAGGTCAGGGTTGGATTTTTCTGCCATACATCTCTGCTTTTCTGCACTCCTTTCTCAGGAGTTGACATATTTTCAATGTTGCTTTTTATCAAAGGAGGATTGAATAAGCCATCCCTTTCTCTGGAGACATCTTTGGGTCCATGCATCTTGCATGCAGCCTTCTTTTATTTATTTGTTAGGCTAAGTGGATGTACTCGAATGACATCATTATTTAATAAAACGCCCCGTTTGCGAAGCCATTGACAGTTTTTGAGTGGAAATTTAAGACAGTAATTGATATTGAACCGCGCGGATAAAAAAAGTGACGAGCAAAACCTTTGGCTAGACATTGCCAAGAGAAGCATGAAAATGAGAAGAAGCTTTCCTAGGCAAGACTGAAAACTCAACATCGCATCAATAATGTAATAAGAAAAGGAAAAAAAAGCCATTCGTTGACCTCTTCTTCAACGATGAAAATAGGATTAGTTTACCTGAAAAGAAAGCTTTGCCTCTGCCATGTCTGGGAATCAGCACAATGAAAAGAAAGACTCAACAAAATCACTGGTAATACCACATCGATAGCATTTGTTGTATAGATATAGTCATAGTATATGAAAAGTAATTTCTGCAAGGATTCATGACCAATATGATAACTGACTTGTACATTATCCATATAATATGCATTGACATATCTGGTCTTGTGTGGTCTTATTTCCAAGCATTCATAAAAATGTTATACTGCATATTTCGATATATCTTTTAATAAAACGCCTAAGGTATTTTTCATGTTATTACAGGTTTATAACTTGGGTATTTCCCTAGGTAAAACGTATCACCATATGTTTCTTGCAGAATATGACTTTAGTAAGGCAAACTATACAATTTATGCTAAACAAACCAGAACATGTATCCTTAAGGTAAAATAAGAATTTAATTATAGATCTTATTACATTTTTGGAAAAAAATCAAATGTATCATGTAAAAGTTTCCATAAAGTATACCTTAGAAAACTTTAATACAATGGTGTGAAAGAAATAACTTTTTTTATATATATCTCAATAATACGATGTTACAATGTTATATAAAGAATAGACCCAAGTTATGCCTAGTTCATATCTTCGTATCTCAAGAGGCTTCTTTTCTAAGTTTACATGAAATGTTGAAAACTGGGGGGGAAAAAATTTTATTTTGGCAAATGTGAAAATTTTGAAATTTGTATACATTGATTAAAACGTGTAAAGTGTCGAAACTAAGTCGCCATTAATAACAAATTCCATGTGAGGGAACTTAACAAAATCTCTAGCATGTATCAGATAGACAAAGGAAGAATTTATTTGTTTTGGAATGGTGAAATTGTTTAGGAAAACTTGATCAAAGGCGAAGATTTTTAATCAAATTATCAAATTCCGCCATGAAACAATGATCTACAAAGGATGACTTTTTATAGCAAAATAGGATCCATGTAAAAAGTTTTTATGAACAGTGATATTTCAAAATCGTGTAAAAACAGGTCCATCAAATTTAACAAGCAAATAATCGATATCTGTATGGTCTCCCTGGTATATGAGGATTTGATGTGAACCAAACATGACAAAATCTGTCCATATCTTGTATCCCTACAATCCTTTTTTGAACCGTGTTAAAGCAAACAATCCGTGTGGACGATGACAAAATCGATATCTTTATACAGTAGTTCCTCTTCCATGATGACCTTATATGGACAAAATATGACAAATCCGTCCATATCTAATTTTCCCCATGTCACTTTTCCAACTCTGGGTGAAATTTCTTCTATGGTGTCAACAGGGATGAAACAGCTGGTTTATTGTCAATGATTTCCAGCATTTTTTTTCTACATTCTGATTTACTTTATTTCATTCTGGGAATGTTAATAAAAGTGAGAGTCAATCCAAATTGTCATCACGATTGCAGCTAGATCAGTTTTTTTGGTCGATAAAAAAAATCGTAGCGGCCATCATTTTTCGTATTAAGATGAAAGCAAGGCTCTTTTCTTGTTGGGGAGTTTTCTTAGTTGTCAAATCAGTGATTGAGTGGGTTTCTCCATTACAAATCTGAGGATTTAATCTCCATTTGCAGCCTACAAATGTTCAGCCATTTTTTATGACCTCAGAAGAAACCGTGTGACAAGAATCGAGTGCATTATCATCGCCATCACAACAAGATCAAGAAATGAATTAGGTGGAATCTTTTTTTATATTATATTGGCTACCAAGTCTCATTATTTGTAGGCTTTTTTATCGGAATTTCACCTACGACGGCGTTGAAGGTGCTTAGGGTTAGCAATATATTGGTTAGAACACAACTCGCATATTGAAGAAATTGGACACATATAGACATGTGAACATAAACTTTCATATGGATTACATATACTACTGTGGCCATATATAGTTGTACTGATGCAAATGACTTGCTTATTTACCTTCCTCTCAAAATTTAGGGATGAAGACAGTGTCATTTTGAATAATACAGAACCTTGTTAAGAAGTTTTTCAAGGGACAGGAGTTTTCGAACTTCTTAAAAGGGAAAACGTCTTAAGCGGGTTCTACTGTATTTTAATGTTGAAATACTGGCGATTTGTGGTGCTAAACTATGGTTAAGGTCTTAATCAACCATCCTTTTATAACCAAAGACGTTTAAAAAACCTGGACGTAAATATCTTTAGGATTACTGTCACGAGGAATATCATATCAGTCAACCCCTTGCTATTAAACTGGAAATAATATATATATTATATATTTTTTGTGGTAATAAACTGGGTTAAGGTGTTATTCTACAGAGAAATTTCAGATATTTCCTAAATCACTGCAGAACTTTTAAAAAATCTGGATGAAAATATCTTTAAGATATTTGTCTTTAACAACTATCATATCAGGTGACTGACCCTTTATTTTAACCCCTTGCTATTAAACTTTAAATACGACTTTTTGTTGCAACAAACTTTGTTAAGGTGTTATTTAATCAGTAGTTTATAAATCGCTGAAGTCATTTAAAAAAGCATGACGAAAATATATTTATGATTGGCGCAATGGAGTTCCCATAGCAGGTGATTTTGTCACACTGTTTAAGACCTATAATTTGCCATCCCAAGTTAATCGACATCATATAAATAAATCGATGTATATGAAAGACGGCAATGATTAAACAGCAACAACAAGTGCAGCCCATGAACATTGTCCAGTCTTGAGAAAACAAGAACAGGCTTCGAGTAAAAGCAATTAGATGACACAATTTGCTATATTGTCCATCCTTTTACAGCACATGCCGCCGCGAAAGAGCAAAAGCGATTTTGTAGCCGAAATAGCTTTTAGACCGGCCATTGGCCAGTCTAGCTCAAGAGCAGTAAACCTTTATAGATTTCGCTCTACAATTAAGAAGATTCAATTTGTTCTCTGCTGTTGGATCCACTCAAATCAAAGAGAAATCAAAGGCAATTGAGACGTCCGAGTTGCCAAACCCATGTGCAGTGGTCAGGAGACTAATCCTCCTCATCATTACACATTGGCCACACTGGAAATGAGAATGGACAAAAGACAATAGCCATCTTAAAGCTGTTTATCTGACCAGAATAAAGAGGCGGAATTCAACGGACAATGATTACAATTTCACCAAAAAATCCCCTTTTCAAATTAAATCCCAAGACCCGTTGAAACTATTTTTCATTGGCTGCAAAAAAACTAACAACTTCCAAACTAGCAAATAGACAGTCTTTTAACAATAAGTAAGGCGATGAAATGGTAATGAAAAAGCTATTTTATAGGGATTGCACTAGGTCATGAGGAGCCATTGTTTAGAGATTTAGGAACAGTGTAACAAGAACATAGTCAAAGGAAGGTGTATTCCATTGATTTTAATTAAGTAAAATCATTGTCTGCTTGATAGTGAAAGACATGATTATCCAAGTTGTCCACAAAGTCTTAGAACAGCTTCAGATAGTTATTGCAAATACAAATGAAGAGATAACCCTGGTGGACAAATTAAATAGAGCCGTATAATGCATACGTCCAATATTTTGTAAAAATGGAACATTATTAAACAAGTTATATTCTACTTTTAACCTATTTCATAAGGGCCGGTTGCACCAACAGAGGTTAAGCATAACCTAGGGTTAACCTGTTTAATACACTAGGTTAACCCACCATT
>JAQGBW010006016.1:0-11148 GCA_034698625.1 Julus scanicus
AAAACGTGTTTTATAGAGAAATGGGTTAAAAAGTAAACGTTTTATTAACGTTTCCAAAATAATCATTCGTTATTTTTGTGTTTCTGTAAATTTTTTTGAATTAATTACAATTCATTTGTATTATGTTTTAATTCATTCATCGTGAGTCGACGTCGAAACGATGTCGAATAACGATCAGCTCGAAATTTTTGAGCTGATCGACGCAAATTTCGACGTCGACAAGTTTTCGACCAGATCGACGTCGAATCGAGTCAATTCGACGAGTCATTTCTGACTGGGTATAGTGCCAATGGAATGCATTATTAGTGTCGTAATCATGGTATATGGCCACCTTTCATAATAATACCAGATTTATTGTACAGATTGGTGATTGCATTGACTCAATTGGCAGCCCCAGAGCTGATGAAAACTAAAGGCTTTATCGTCAATATTTCTAGTACTATTGCCAAAAGTGTGGTAAGAAATTTATTGGGAATGCGAATGGCGTATGGTGACGTTCAAACTGTGTAGAACCTGTCTAAATGCATATCTGCGGCATGTATGGACCAGTGAAAAATATGCTGTTAAACAGGGTATGCAGTTAGGAAGGTTAATTTATATTCAGGGCTCCCAAGTCGGGAAAGGAGCATCTTATGCATTTAGAGAGATTATGCATTTATACACAGGATGCATTTAGAGAGGTTCTACTGAGCCCACTTGTAATGTGTCCAGTTGCAAAATGATTATAAAAGAAGAAGAATACTTTATATCTATACGTATTCTGATTGTATAAAGTTGACAATGCAGTCGAACCTGTCTATCTCGAACCTGCTTATCTCAAAACTCTGTATATCTCAAAATTCTGTATATCTCGAAATTTCTGGAATTCTTAACCTTTACAATCCAAATTCAGTGTATTTTCCATGTATATCTCGAAATATGTTCTTCCAAAGCCTCTATTTCTCGAATTTCAAACAAGCCTTAATTTCAAAAATCTGTGTTCCTTCAATAGATAGCACACATAAAAATTTTTGTTTGTCCAACTATGTACATATATAGTACGTATGTACTGGAAACACGTGTTACGTATTCCTTGAAATTAATAAAAAATGTTGTTCGTAAAGGTATTTTCTTTTAATATGTATACATAATCAATAATGGAAAAAATTCTATGCAATAGACATTTCAACCTGTTTATCTTAAAATTTTAATCCTTCCCATTGAATTCGAGATAGGCAGGTTCGACTGCATTATGTAGTATTGAGGTGACTACTTTTCAAGTGTCCCTGTTGTCTGTGCCCTTTCACTTGAGAAGTGAAAGAAAGGACCGAAGTCGGGCTGTTAGCTGGATACGGTCGGAAATAACGGAGTTCGACTTTCTTAAGGTCGAACTGCTGTGTTATTGCACCAGGCACGATGCTCGAGGGAAGCAGGCCTCGGAGAGTGAACTAGAGTAGGACTTATACTGTGAGTCCTACTGAGAGTGGTGTGTGCTAAAAGAAAAAATAGTTGAAGAGAAAATATATGTTCAAACTTCAAAGTCTTTATTGCAGACGTTCACAATAGGTAACAGGAACAGTAGCTCTATAGCCTAAGCATTCATGGTAGGGGACAGTTTACTGCGCTCCCTCCTTCTCTCTCTGACTATCTAAAGAATTGTGTGCCCTTATATACTCTAAAGGAAGGGCACACGCGACAGAAGGTGGCCACTAGAAAGCGTGGTCCTAAAACAGAGCCATTTGGCTCTGGGGGACAATTTTGGCTATTGACCTAAATTCAGTGAACATGTTGGAAGCTGCTTGCTGAGGGACCCAATTAGCATTTGCTAATTGGGCCTTGGGAATTGGTCATTCCTTTTGTTCTTCTTTCCTATTTTAGGAATTCCTTTATTTAAAAGGATTAACTAGGGGAAATTTGCATTTGCAAATATCTGGGTTTAAGTTCGACATCCCATTTGGGAATAAGGTCGAACTTAATTCTCTCTCTCTCTCCCTCTCCCTCTCCCTCTCCCTCTGCATACAAGTGCAGTTACACTTGGCTTAGAGACATCCTTTATGTTCCAGCAATGCAACGACTCCAAAACCACAGTTCACAAAACAAAGGAATGGTTTCTACTCGAAAGATTCTTAAATCACCCCTAATAGAGACCCAATAGAGAACTTAAGGAGCAAGTTGGACTTGGCAATCAGAAAATGCAAAATATCTCCAAAGGCAACACTGAAGGAAGTCTTGCTTGATGATTGGGGTAAAATATCAAATAAAATGATAAAAACTCTGGTTTTATCCTTGCCAAGAAGGATGCAGGCCATTATCAATGCAAACGGTTTGCAAACAAAATATGAAATGTTCATTTTTATGCAATTAGGGATCTTTTTAAAGTTGAATGTCAATGACTGGCAATACTTTTTATGCACATTTTATTAGTTTTTTGCTGTTAATTTTAATACAGGTCAGAGTAAAAAACTGTCAAGTTTACTTTATCTATACTTTGTTTTTTAATTAACATTTATTTGGCTTGCTTCAAAGATGTCCATATTAAATTGTTTTGAAAAAACACTACTTGCCAATACTTTTTACTCACTGTAGGTTTGTTTTGTTACATTTGGCTAGATGCTATATTGACTTCTTCAGTGTTCTAGAGATTGCGGCTTGGCTGACCATATAATTTCCTTGTGTGAAGTACTTGGGTGATCCTTTTTGTACTGTCCCAGGGATATATGGACAGAATCTCTTCTTGTAGTTTACATTGAACCTTTAGATACCATTTTTATGCAGGCCCACAAAATTATAACCAAATGTAACATGCAGGGAGATGCAAGGCAATGACTGTACTTGTACATGCTTTAAAATGGAGCCAAATAGCTAGTGACTCATCTAGGATTGAAAAAAGGGGCAATTCACTATTTGGCAGATATATGTGCACGTGTCTGCTGATCGATGAACCTGTTTAAATGCATATTTTCCACTGGTAACAAGAGTATGCTTTTAGACAGGTTCTACTGTATACAGTAATGTTTTGGAAGGTTCAACTATTTGTGGAAAGAGTTAAAACAAGTTGGCAGTGCAAATTCTTTCCAATTTTTCCATTAAAGTATTATCTCAAAATTTTATTAGATCCCTGTTACAGATTTCTATTAAAATTATACTTTGTTATCATTACAGTATTTCGACAACTTAAATAATTTTCAAGTGCTGGGTCGTGCTGGAGAATCTTCCGAGCTCGCCAATGCGAACAGCGCATCTTTCATCACAGGTGCAGAATTTGTGGTTGATGGAGGGTGCTTGGTGTCACCTATGGAAAGACCCTCAACAAACAAACAATAAATCACACTTGCAAATTGAGTTTAAAAATTGATGGAAATTAATATAAATCTTAGAAATGGGTGTATAGTTTGAATATACATATTATTGAGACCACAATGCTTTAAGTGACTCGATTAATGTTTAACAATGGGGACAGCAAGACTATGATGCATTTGGACTAGGCCTTCACTTAAGAAGCTCTCCAAGTGCAGGAACTTAGCACCGATAATTTAGTAAAAAATATGCATTGCATTTTTACAAATGGTGCATTATCATAAATCATTACATCTGTAATGGATGGTTGTAGCAGCCAATTAAATGTTTATTAACATTAAAATGACCCTTGTTCAATTCAATACTCCACATTTAGCATAATGCTTACCATTACGCCTAATATTTAGTTACTGAAGTTTACTTTTCTGGGAGGTTATTGCCTACTCAAAGTTTTCCTTTGTAAGAAAATTCATTACAGACTCATTATTATTTTATTAAATGGTTATTTATTATTTGTTTAGTTATATATAGTGCTGACCTTACGGTTGATGGAGGGTGTCTCGTGACACCTTTGGGAGGATCCTCACCAAGCAACGACTAAATTGCACATGCAGATTCTTGTTCAAAATAAAGAAACAATTCGTCGAAAATAATTATTGGAAAAAAACATGTTAATTGGGATAATTTGTGGAAGTTTTAAAACAAGATTCGAATTGTAACTTCTTTAAAAATGCAATTCGACGGATTCATTAGTTCAGAAACAACTTTCAGTACTATTGCAGTTATCCGAAAGTATATATCACGTTTTCCTGTGTAGCGACCCTCGTAAAAATGTATTTTTTGAGTGGCCCCTAATATATTTTAAACTGAATACTGTTAATGTCACCACCAAATTCAAATTGCATGCAAGACAACTTTGGTTATAAAGCGTTCAGTCTAACAATTATTGCACCTCAAGGCTGAACTTCCATTTTTAATTTAGTTGTGACTAAGAGATTTAGATTGTTGTTTCCAAGGTCTACATTGTACATTACCACCTACCGTTTGTTGATAAGTGCGCATTATATCATACAGGTGATAACACCTTGTATGATCTGAAATTGCAAAGCTTGAATCCACACACATAATCATTGCACTTTACACAAGAAACAAATTCGATGTTATTTGTGCGAGACTAAACGTTTGCTTAGTTCAGTTTTTAAAGTATTTCTTTAAGGTCCACATCATGAGTAAAATTCCATCAACACTGAAAGACAAGGTGGCCATAATTACAGGTAAGGAATTTATATAACTAAGTTTCTGAAACTATAAAAATTTATTCAATGCGTCTCTCTATAATTCCAGGAGCTGGGAGTGGAATTGGTGCTGCTACCGCAATATTGTTCACAGAACTAGGAGCGACCATTGCAATTTTGGGTACAACAAAATCAAAACTTGAAAATACAGTAGCAGAATGTTTGAAAGTCAGCACCGGGCAACCGCAGCCTTTAATGATCGTGGGTAATATCACAGAAGATGACGTCCGCAAAAAGCTCATCAACGATACAGTGAGCAAGTTTGGGAAATTGGATATTTTGGTGAGAAATATTGTTATGTTAAAAATATCAAATCTAGAATATTGTATGGTAATTAATGTCAATATCTAGGTTAACAACGCTGGTATATCGAGAAATGGAACCCTCTTGCATGGCTCTATTGAAGATTACGACGAAGTATTTAATGTTAATGTGAGGCGAGTATTTATCGATATAATAAAATAGGATTTCAAAAAAGAAAAAGGTAGATAATCCCATTCGAAAAAGTCCGAGCGATAGTAATACTTGTATTTTCATTCATACAAGTGTGGCTTTACCTAAACATTAATTTATGCTTTGGTAATGTCATAATCATGGTATATGGCCACCTCTCATAATAATAATTGATTTATTGTTCAGATCGGTGATTGCATTGACTCAATTAGCAGCCCCAGAGCTGATGAAAACTAAGGGCTCCATCGTCAATATTTCTAGTATTGTTGCCAAAAGTGTGGTAAGAAATGTATTGTTAAATATGTTCTTATATGCATCGGTACACCTATATACCTCACTTAATGGTCGCTCTTTATACATATTATTTGTATTTGCGGAGTCATATGAGTAATGATGTAATTAATACTATTATTTTGACTGCAGGCACTTGGAAGCATTTATTACAGTATGTCGAAGATTGCACTGGATCACTTTACAAGACATGCCGCACGAGGTATTTTGTTTAAAAATGAATTGTAAAACATGCTAATTTCCTGTTTCATAATTACTGACATTGGGTGTTAAATAACTTAAATTAAAAGTTAAAAATAAGTGCTTGAAATATACAACATTTAATTTACAACTTTATATGCTTTTTTTTATACAAAGAATTTGGACCATATCATGTACGAGTCAATACTGTAAGGTAGGCTTTGCCATTTTGCATGAACCCATTATATAGAAAAATTACATTTTGTACCCATAATAATTATGTTTTACTGTTAATCAGTCCCGGTGTGACAAGAACCAACTTTCCTTTGAACTTGGGCGTTAAAGAAGACCAACTTACTCAGGTATATATATATAAATACAAAAACACTTAAATGTTTGTTATATTTGTTTGATAATATGTAGCAGATTACATCTTAAGCTGTCCATGCATACACGATCAATTCTTGATTGATACCGGGTGAGGCCAATTACCAAAATCCAGGTGTGAAAGTCTTGATCTGATACATGCATGTGTAGCCAATTTTCGAAAGTCATGAAATGATGAGTCATAGGTTTTTAAAGAGGAAGCAGTAAAAATTAATCGTGTATGTGGATCTAGGCGATATAGTATAAATATCAACGTGGAAATCGATGTAAATATCGCCGCGACTATCGATACTATACCACAGATGTAAATACAGATGAGACTATCGGAATGGGTATCGATATGCCCATATGTTGGTATACCCATATCGAGGTAGATATTATTTAATTACACTATAATTGTACCATTAACATCAGCTGACAGACGTGTCATAATCCATGCAGGTTTGAAAGTCTTGACCTGATATGTGTGTAGCGAATTTTCGAAAGTCATGCAATTAATAAAATTAATCGTGCATAGGCTTTGTAAAGGTATTTTTTCCCCTAATATCATGGAAATAGTAATTGAGACAACTTGACAGTTGCCATCCGAAAGAGCAATTTGGTTTTGAAATTAATTATCTGCAGTAATGTCTTGGTAGGTTTAACTATTCGTGGAAAGATTTAAAACAAATTTGGCGTTACAAATTCTTTCCAATCTTTCCTGAAGTAATATCTCAATAACCGTATTAGATCCCTGTTACAGAATTCTATAAAAATTGTACTTCCTTATTATTGCAGTTTTTCGACAACTTAAGTGCTATGCAAGTGCTGGGTCGAGCTGGAGAATCTTCCGAGCTCGCCAATACGATAGCCTTTCTGGCATCTGATAGCGCATCTTTCATCACAGGTGCCGACCTTGTGGTTGATGGAGGATGCCTGGTGTCACCTATGGCAGGACCCTCAGCAAAGAAACACTAATTCGCAAGTGTGTCTTACAAATTCAGTTTAAAAATTGATGGAAATTAATATAAACTTTACAAATGGGCGTAGTTTCAATATATTTACGAGATCTTCATGCTTCAAGCGATTGAACGTTTTACAATGCGAAGTCTTATGATACATTTGGACTAGGCCTTTACTTAAGAAACTTTCCATGTGCAGGGACTATGCCCAACAATTGTAGGACAAAGCCTAGTGACTTTGCAACGTTTTAGCAAGCGAATAGGCACCTGATGAAAGCGTAACAGCCGAATCATTGTACGATATTATTAAAGAATTGGATTGAAAAATCATACGCATTGCTGTCCACAAAATATCTACTTAGCATTTTTACAAATAGTGTATTATTATAAATCATTACATCCTTTATGGATGGTTGTAGCAGCCAATTAAATGTTTATTAACATTAAAATGACTTTGTTCAATTCAATTTAATTCCTTCCATTACGCCTATTATTTATTTACTGAAATTTAGTTTTCCGCAGGTTATCGCCAACTCAGTTTTCCTTTGTAAGAAAATTCATTACAGATTCATAATTATTTTATTGATTATTTATTTATTTAACAGAACATCGTTTTGAAACATGCAATGACTTTACAAATACAATTCATTGAATTTTTTGACATTCTTTATTGTAGTGTTTTTTAATGTGCATTGTCTTTACTTCAAAAAAAAATTGCTGTTGGAAGTATATACAGTAATTGGTTAACTAAATTTTTTTAAACATTTTTAAATGTTTTCATAAAGTACTGTATCAATCAATTAGACGTACAAACGTTCAAGCGAAACCTAAAGTCTTGCTAATCAACAGTTAATAACTAACAGTAAAGAGTGTGCGATTAATATATCAATCTATATCTATACGTATACATCGCATTACAGATAGCAAATACAATTTTAAATAGGTATTATTTATTTCCTTTGTTTGAATTGAACAAAAGATTATGTATGACCAAGTCTTGTATCTCATTTCAATGGTTGACAATGACGAACAAAGATAGTCATAGCCTTTTATTATCTATCACGTGGGCAAGTTCCGCATAACAATGATAGCATTATTCGTAATCTGAAACTTGCTGGTCTTCGATAAACCCGTCCTTGAGATTTTATATAAATATAAATTCAAGGATCTACCTTTCAGTTATATCAGACGACATTACTCTTATATCGTAAAAGTAACTTAACTTGATATTCAGCCATGAGTTCAGCACGACTACAGGGAAAAGTAGCCATAATCACAGGTATGAAACTTTTAAAACATTAATATAAATTGATCTGTACTTAGAAACACATATTTAATTTAAAAAATTATGACAGGGGCCGGGAGTGGAATTGGAGCTGCCACTGCAAAGCTTTTTACCGAGTTAGGGGCGACGATCGCGATTTTAGGTACCACGAAATCCAAACTTGAAAACACAGTAGCTGAATGTCTAAAAATCAGCACAGGGCAACCGCAGCCATTAATTTGCGTTGGAGATATCAGGGATGCAGCTGTGCGCCAAAAGTTAATTGACGATACTTTGAAAACGTTCGGAAAGTTGGACATTTTGGTAAATGTTGTCATTTTCTCAAATCAAACATCAAACAAAAAAAAAAAAAAAAAATAAATTGTACTTGTGTATCACCTAACTTGTATATCCTCCATTCCTTCACAGATAAATAACGCCGGCCTAAAACGTCCTGGATCGGTTTTGGAAGGGTCTACCGCAGACTACGACGAAGTATTGGATGTTAATTTAAGGTGGGATAATAAATACAATTATTTGCTAACTGCAAAGGTATTTTGGTGTATTTACGAACATTTAACGTATGTTTTACGTAGATCGGTTGTTTTTCTAACTCAACTGGCAGCGCCCCACTTAATTAAATCTAAAGGCTCTATTGTCAACATATCCAGTGTTGCAGCCCAAAAAGTGGTTAGTAGTATAAAATGTCACATGTGATATAGCTAAAAGATGAAGTTATTTATCACTCTGATTCATATTTCAGAATCCTTCAAGTATGTATTATAGCATGTCAAAAGTGGCCTTGAATCAATTTACGAAATTTGCAGCACAAGGTATGTTTCCCGATGTTTTGGATAATCTGTATACATTTGAAATAAGCGCCATCTATATTGCATTTTGGGAATCATAAAACGTGTTTATCACCCATATTGCAACAGACGTTTGTTGTTTTGTTACAGAACTCGGTAAACATCAAGTTCGCGTCAATTCTGTAAGGTATGGTCAACCAAAATAATAATTATAATTTTAAATATGTATAGAGTGCTAAGCATGTTATATTTAAAATGTTTTTAATGTCTATATCCGTTAGTCCGGGAGTGACAAGAACTGAATTTCCCATGAAATATGGCGTTAAGCGTGAAGATCTAGCTAAGGTATGATGCATATAAAAATATTTATAATCCAATTTGTTTTACCTACACTCAGTTTGTTTTAAGAACTTTTGATATTCTGGTCACATTTAAACATGACAATATTTATTAATAGTGATTATTATCATGCTTTTCACAGTATTACGATGCATTGAGTGGAATGCAAGTGTTAGGCCATGCTGGAGAATCCTCTGAAATCGCTAATACGATAGCTTATGTGGTCTCTGATGAAGCATCTTTTATCACTGGAACAGATATTGTAGTGGACGGAGGACACTTGGTATTACCACCAATAGCACCTTCATCTGTGAAGAACTGAGGCTTGAAATTACCATAAAATGTCGGTTGCCTATTTAATTTTAAAGCAAGCAAATGTTTTCCACTTAGAAAGTTTAAAACTCTCTACTATTCAATATACAGTAAAACAAATTAAACCAAAATAAGTCATTTAAATGTAAAGTGTACCCAGCGGAATTAAATGTACTTATCTGAACAAAATTCAAAATGATAACATTTGCAGTTCTAGCAAGTTTTCTGATATAAATATTGTAAATATCATTGCAATACACATATTAGTAATGCAAACGAAGGGACTGTTGTGGTATTTACATACAATCAATGCAAATAAATAATTATTTAAAATAGGCATTATTGGAACTTACCTATTTGTAGTTGTCTTCGATGCCAAATTATAGTGGAAGGGCAAAAATCCATTAGAGACCCATGGAAGCCACATGGGGGCCTTCGATTATTGATAAGTCCTAGTTGGGCGTCTTTGTTTTCTTCTGGTATTTAGGGTCAAAGTTCAGAGTTCAAGTTAAAACGATGTACGCATGAAACACTCGTGGAAGACAACAAAACATATCACTACAAATTCCATTATCGAGTCGCTGATAACAAAAGGTTGCAAGCCATTGAATAAGCCTGAAAAAAGAAATAAAAATAATGTAGAGAAATAGAAATTTAATACATAAGGTTTTATTGTTTGGATAGCATCACATTTTTCTAAATTAAAGCAATAAATATTTAAGCACACTCATACATGGGGTAAAAAAAACATGCAAAATCGCACACCTCAATAAAATTTTGTTATAACATTAATCTCATATTACAATGATCGATTCATTTTTTCACGAAAATAAGCAATGTCTCCTTTAGAGTCACTAATTTAAATAACCTTGATACGCTTCTTTGTTCCAGTTTTATGTTTTTTTACTTCAATCTGCCCATAGTCCAAGCAGTTGCAATGCTCAACTCCTTCAATACTAATTAACTACTCTTACAAAGGCGGAGTGATTTATTTCTACGTATTTTTAAATATATTACCCATCCCAACCAACACCAAAACCAAACCTGTCTTTGACGTTGTTTCAATAACGATGCAGTCTCAATTGATTGTCAGTCTGGTTAGGATCAAGTCGTTTTAAATATGCACTTTTAAAATATTAAACATCAGTAAAATATACCTTAAAAGTTGAGAAAAACAGTGGCCTTGATTACAGGTATGGAGTTTAATAAACTTTTAGCCAATTTCCATCAACTCTGATCCAAGATTCAAACCTTTCTCGCATTTTTTGGATTGATGACAGAGGCTGGAGATTAAATCTGGGTCAGCAGGAACTATAAGTGTTGGACAACATTAGCCTTTAATGACCGTGGAAGATATCAAAGAAATTCTTATCGGTGATACTTTGAAAAACTTTGGAAAGTTAGACACATTGGTGAGCGGACAACATATAGGTATATGATGAATTCGTCTGTTAATTAAAGAAGTAACTTTCTTTGAAATAAATTCTAAAGTGAACAACGCAGCAACCTATATAATTACCTCTATTATTATTATTATTATTATTTATTTATATACAGTTTAAAAACAGTCAGACAACAGAGCTGACCGATAAAAACGATAC
>JAQGBW010006017.1:0-11142 GCA_034698625.1 Julus scanicus
TGTATTGTTGCTCTTTTGAGTGTTGATTATTGCTGTATTATTATGTTCTTATACAACAATAAATAAATAAATAAATATACAGCATAAATAATAACGAAAACTGTAATACCCTGTAATACAATGTAATTTCCTTGTAATGAATGAATGTGCAAACAGTGCTGCTACAAATTAATTCCTAAGCTTCAATTGAGATAACTACCAAATGCAGTTCTTAATATTTAAAGTGTATTTTGTTAATAATGTTTTGCTACTCTTTTAAATTACACTAAATTACAGTTTAGTATACTATAAAATACATTGTCTATTCAAATGCCTCTGCAGTTTTTAGTCCATTTTATTTAGCCTATTTGAGAATCATGTACTTATAGCATTTTTGCATGTTGTGAATTTACACCATTCATCTTCTTTAAATGAATTTTCAAAATTTCTGGCATGTCTGTAAAATGTTAAATGCATATTGCATTTTGGTAAATGTGACTTTAATATTTGATTCCTGGATATCTGGGATCTTTTCCATTGCAATTTTTATACTCGTATTACTGCAGGAACTTTAGATAAATTTGTTATTGATTTTTCTTTTTTTGCAAAAGAAATTCGTCTCACTTTAATGGCAAGGGTCTCTTAAATCAATTTGATTTTCTGGAAAATTAGTCAGAAATTTAATTTAATCTTTGCAGGAATTCTTGATTGCATTTCAGTGTGCATTCTTTCTCGCAATGTGTCCTTTATCTCTTAAAATGTCTTAGATATAAAAAAGAGAAATTGAGGTTGGAAAGAAAAAACTGCGAAGTGAAAAAATGCTGAATGCCACAAAAAAGTCCAGTGTATAAGCAAACATGATGGACCTAACGTATTTTCTGCTGCATCAATCATTGCTGGTGACTCTCTGGATGATACATTGCTGTGGAAATTGTTACAATGATTGTATCCAGACGAAAAAAAAATGAATAAATAAAAACAAAAACAAATCTTAATATTAAGAACGACATTTTGAAATGCGATCTCTCAAAATAATTTGTCATTTCAAAATTAAATTAACATAATACAATTTGTAAAGGATTGAATGAATATACATATAATACGTAAACAATATGAAATTTACATAAAGTATTGGCAGTAAACTGAACAGTAAATTACTGCTTTTTAATTAAAACTTTCTACTGTTTGTTTTCTTGTTTCATTCATTGTCTATTCAGTAAATGTAATTAAGGCATAATAATTGTAAACAAATTTAATACATAAAATAAATTTACATTTTATTGTACATTTGCAATACCGTAATTTTTTAATAACAAAATGTTTTATAGTGCCAATTTCTAGCATAGTAAATGTTTTTGTACTGGAAAAGTTTATTAAAATTTACTATGAATATAATATATAAACAAAATCTAATGTGTAAGAAACTCTGAAAGGAAATTCGTATTTATTTATTTAGTTGATAACTTTTTTTGAAATTTGCATTATAGAAAGGTTACAGGCAGCACTATTCGGTTCCTACTTTTAAAATTTCATAAATTATTTTCCAGGATTCTAGGGTTAAATTCCAACATGGGTAAATTCCATGTACTCTGCATGTTTGAAAACATGTATATAGCCACATAAGGTATTTTATAGCTTTGTCCATATATGGAAGAAAATTTGGACATATACAGTTATTATTGTAAAAAGAATGAATACAGTTAGTCTATTGCAATACAATATTTGGGAAAAATACTATCTTCAAAACATACATTGGACACTTATGGATATTTATGGTTATATATTTGGATATAATACTAATATATGGACATATATGCAGTCATTTCGCATATATGGTCTGATTTATTGCTATATATTGGCATATACAGTATGTCCATATATGGCGTTTCGCACACAAATCCATATTGGTATGCCAGGTATATTTTTTCCACCCATGTTTTCCCAGTTGTTTCCTCTTCATTTTTCAAATGTTCTCCCTATACTATTCATTTTCAGTTCGGACTACATGCATATTAGAAATCCCTGGTGACAAGACATCCTCCAACCTCTGCAATAATATATATTACTTGTACTGCAGTACATCCGATAGCATACAGTGAATTACGAGCTTCCATTTTTATTTACATCCCCTAGTTTGCATGGAGGTGTCATAAATTCAAATTGCCTTTATTTCTCTCCAGCCTGCTAACAGTTTTCTTTTATTGAATTCATTCAGGACCATAAAATTTCATAGTTTCAGTATTGACTTAATAAACTGTTTATTGGCGGACGTAACTGGGAGTTTGCATCCTGCGTATGTAGGCCAACAGTGCAAATACTGCATTTAATGCCTCGTTATCTATGCCCTAATTACGCATGCAAGTATGCAAATCAAAATTAACGTTTTCTCCTTTGTTTTCTCGTTTTCCCTCCCTTTTCTCTCTTCAACCGCAAGATTTCGTTATATCAGTTTCGATGAAAGTTTTTTTTTTTTGTTTAATAAGCTTTGGATTGTTGCGGTTTTGGTTGTTGCCATATTGTTGGGATTGATCGAAACAAGGAGTTGATGCAAGAATTAACGTAAACATGGGCTGTGTTTGGTGTGTAGACGTAATAAAAATGTATCGATTTATTCGTCAAATGATCGCTGTACCAAATCGTCTGACCACATTATTATATGTTCAGGATACACAGCAACCCTCGTCAAAATAGGATAGCGTATATACCTTGCTGAAAAGGCAATTATTGCATCAAATATCGTGTTCAGAATGTCGTTTAACAATATAACGAACTTACAATTGAACGTTAAAAGTCAATGATGTAGACTATACAATAGCCCTTATTCTTAAAACAATGTTGGAATTTATAACTCGAACAATAGGTCAATCTATAGACTAATTATAATTTAAAATATATAATGACGTTGACTGATTTTCTACACAAATGTATTCAGCCACAAAATCAATAATTGCATTTTGTTTCATGTTAAAATAGCGTTCATACATATAGTATATGTTGATGGATTCGCATTTGAAGGAGGGATGTTGTCCAAACTTATAAAACGTGATTGACTGACATATTGTGCTGAAAGTTACTCATTTTAGCTTTAGTTTTCATTAAATAAATCTAATAATTTTCACTCTCAATCCCTTAACATCCCTTAACAAATAGAGGAGGTCTACATTACATTAAGCGCCCTCTGTGGTAGTTTTAGGGTTGTTTCCTGGGGGGACAGGCCAAAAACGTGCCATTGAGTTACACGTGTTTTTTTCGCTCTCCAAAAGGGTTTTCAAACATTATGAAGAGGAATTGTTGAGTTCCATGTTGTAAAAACAACTTTAGGAACGTCAATTGCAAGATTTCATAGCACAGGATCCTTAAAAACTTCAATATAAGAAAGAAATTTACTGTACGTATGGAAGAGAAGCGCGTGGTGACATTCAAATAAAACGCTGTTTTGTTTAAATAAAATGGTTTGCACGTGGTGCACACGTTCTCAAAATGGAATTTCCACTCTCAAATTTCAAAAACTTACGTTAAATTTCCCAAATATTACAAAAATCCGTTCTTAAAAGCAAAATCAATGGAAATGCTATATGGACGACGCTGGCCTGTCCCCCCACAAAATGTGGCCACTAGAGGCGCTCATGCATGGCACATGCGCCGTTTTGTAATGTAGACCTCCTCTATTGATCTCTGATATCCTGGTTTGAAAAATGGTATAATGGTGGATATACTGTACATGGGAAGTAGGTACTATGAGGTGTAACAATTAAATAACCGGATAGACCCTGTTACATGGTGAACAGTAGGCACGGGGATGACAAACTGAGCATACCGTGATCAGGTGATCATTCCCCAACATACTGAGGGATTTTCAAGATGGTGCGATGTCCAGTGTTCAGTTCGGCTGTGGCGTTTGTTTGTAGTAGACCTTGCTCCCACGCTTCGTTAGAAAAAATGTTAAGTGTTGAGGAGACAGAGACTCGACTTGTGGAAAAACAAGTCTTGGATCCTTCACCAGGACAACGCTCCAGCGCACACCACACTGTCTGTGAAGAACTTTTTTGGCTTTGTGTTGGAACATCCACCTTACTCACCTGATCTTGCCCCATGTGACTTTACTTCCAAAGGTAAAATCTGTGCTAAAAGGTAACCGATTTTAGATTGTCAACACCGTGAAAGAAAAAGCTGACTGAAACTCTAAACATGCTTACAGCTAACGATCTGCATCACTGCTTTGCACAGTGGAAAACTACCATGGAGTGATGTAGAGATCGCAAAGTGGTGTACATTTAAGGTGATAAAGTTGCTATCGTAAAAAAATGAATAAAAAATTGCATGGCACCAATAAGGTTATTTAATTGTTATACCTCATTTATATATAAACTAGACGTATTATACTGATGTTCATGTTGTCCTGAATACCAGGACAATGGCAAAAAATTCCTTTTATCTCCATTCACATTCTTGTTCACATACTATATATGGGTATAAATGCTTTAAGCCATAGATGGAATAATACAAATATTGCCTTATTTGCCATATATGCGACATTATGACGTATTTGACGATATGCAATTTTTTTTCAATCGAAATAATGCCATAAATGGCTTTTAAAAATCCATATATGGAGGCGTGGTTGTGAACATAGCTATCCATATGTAGTCATGCAATTTTTCTTATATTTCTGATCTAGACTATTTACGTCCATGCAGGACGCCATATTTTCCCATGTGTAATTTTTCCAAATGGAATATATGTTTTTAAGTGATAATTTTTAAATAGTTTTCACCGTAGTTATATTTTAACTAATATTTCAGATATTTTAAAATGTTATCATTTTTTTCTCCTCCAGTTTCTGTATTATCACATGCCGTAGCTTCAATTTTCAATTTGTAAATAGTAACACTAGTCTTGTCGTTGCATAATACAGGTTAAGGCATTGCTTCTGGTTGCAAGAAGACAATTTAATTTCCGGTGTCTCACTCCAGTAACTTTATTGGGTGAATTTAGAGCCCTATCAAAAATGTTGAACATGCACTTTCGAAGGCATTGCATCTCTCTAAAACTAAGGACTTTGTACTCACTTAAAATTCGTATTAGATTATAATAATAATAATATGCATAAGAGCACTTGCACGGACCCTCTATATTAAATTAAGCCGCAATAAATTTCGTGTCGTATATAAAATGCACCAATCTCAACCTCATTGATTGAAGATGCAAGACCAAAATGGTGGAACTTCTGTTAGACGAGCGTTTGCTTTTGGTGAGATGAGATTGAGTTTTTATGGCCTTTTTAAAGGGGAGGGCTTGTCTTCAAACTTCCATTAAAAATAAATGGGAAATCTGTTTTAATGCGGAGGAATTAATAGGCCGGTGAGTTCAAAATTACGTGGATATCCATTGATTTTTCAGACTATATCGTGCATTTGGTAACAATTGGTAACAATGGTGCTCGTAATAGACTTTTATAGGGGAGATAACTTAGACTGGCAATGTTAAAATTTCGAAATTTGTCTTTTTTCCAGCGTATGGTTTATATGAAACCATATTGCTGATTACATTTTAAGAAGTGTAAATTTAGATAATGGATGCAAATATTGTTCAATGATAGTACAATAGTTTTATGGAAGATAAACTATAGACTGGCAGTGTTAGAATTTACAAATTTATCCTACCCAAAAAATTATTTTATCAGATACAGGGGTGTTTGAAGTGATTCTATTCGGACGATTGGTGAAATTGAGCTGGTTATTATTCTGTATTTTTTAAAATCCAATTTCAGTTTTTATTGTAAATTTCTGTAAATACACAGTATGTTAAATTACGCTATGTTAACATTGTTGAAAATTAAATAATTAGATGCAAAAATAATATATATAAACAGTTGCTAAAATTCTAACAGGAAATTAAAAAAAAAAAACTAAAATTTATTATAAATCATGAATCTCTAAAAAAAAAAACCTTGGCAATAAGCTTCTTGTATTTATTAAATAATTCTTATTGAATATCTTTCGCGAATACATCTTTCTTATTTGTCAAATTACTTATGTTTTGATGAGCATTCAAGTAAAAACATAAATTGTACTGCAGCTGTGTTATTTGTTGATCTAATCACGATGATATCTTTTATAAATCCCCTCTGGAAATAATCTTCACAAATCTTCTGGGATTTGCTAAAGGATTTACTGTTTAGTAATTGCTTTTTGTTCTTATAAGCAATTTCAACAACATTTTCAGACATAAATAAATGGTCACGTTTTTAATTAAAACATTTTCTAAATAAACTTAGGACAATTGTAAACTTATTTTAAAGTAATAGTGTTATCATATTTACATAATGATTACATAATACCAATTACACGAGAGAATAAATTTAAAATTTCGAAATTTTGTTTGTAAGTAAATATGCTGATATATATTCATATTTTATTTAAAACCCTCTTGAATATGTGGTGTTTTTTTTTTTTTTTCTTTTTTTTTTTTTTCAAATACACTAATTTCAATCACTAGTTTTTCTTCTTTTAATTTTAGCATGAATAAATTAATAAAAAATACGTCGCTAAGATCTGTAAATGTCAGTATGCTGATGGGAAATCAAACTTATAAACTAAGAATATTATTTATTTTTTTTATTTTCAATGTAACAAAAGCGTTTTGAAAACCTTTATAGACAGCTTATTAATATAAATGCTTTTAATCCGCCTATTTATCCGCCCTTTTTGCTGTCGACATGAAGCTCTTTTCATCCATGTCTATGCTTTTCCTTAATGGATTTCAAATTCCTTTTGTTACATAGCAAACAATGGCTAAAGAAAGTTTCCTACAAACACACCGATGAATTTGATTAACAACAATTCAATTCATCTTACCTTTTTTTTTAAAGAAAATTGTAACGTTTACAATCGAAAAATCAATACGTTATATATGTGCTGCTTTTTTAAATTTGTTTAACCATATGTTAGTTGGTTATAAATGTTTGTTGTGTAATTTGTCTGTATAAATAAATATATATATATTCATCAGATGTAATGAGACCAATCCTCAATTTTTTCCTACTTTTAACTTTTTGTACTGTATTTACTGCGGAAAATACCACTAACCAAAATTCATTTTTGGTAGCAAAATGTGAAGTGCGCATCTTTCTACTAAAATCCATCAACTCTGATTAGCGTTGAAAATGGTTCTTCGGCAGTAATGGAAGCTCATCAATTGACGTTATTGAGTTTGTCTTTCGGCACTTTTCCAAAACCCCTTTTGATAAATTTAGTTCGCGATGTCAAAAGCCATCAATCACACGATGTGACGTCAAGAATCGCATCAATTTTTGATCAGGTTTTCTCCTTTTCATTTGGATCCATCAGCAAACACAACGTTGAGTTACATCAATGGAAATTCGATGTAATGGCGTTGATCACTACTATCTTTGCTTTCGACATCAAAGGCAATTTCCTCTAACATGACTAGTTTTCCTTGTTGTTTTACCTCGAATAGACTAAAACTATTGATTATTTGGCAACTTCTTGAGCCTATACTTCATTCTGCAGTAGTGATCGCTGAATCTTTCCTTGTTTTGACCAGGCTTCCCTTTTTTAGCATGGATGCGCAATGCTAGTCTATGGTATTTTAAGGCGAGAAGTGAATCCTGATTGTGTGAAACTCATTTTGTACACATTTACATGAAGAAATTGCATTCAATGATGCTTTAGATTGTTTTAAATTATGAAAATATTCATTTTAACACTTGGTTTTAGCAATTAACTGTATAAAATAATTGTTATTCAGTTTTTTTTAACTGTACGTAGTGGTCAAAGTGCTTTTTGCAATGATGAACACTTATTGAACTATCAAATTTCTTTCTGGAAGTGCTACTTTTTCTTCTCGATACTTTCGTTGGATCTAAATCACGATACATTTTGGCATCTAAGATTTCTTCTTTCTTTGATGAGAAAGTTAACGTCATGTATTTCTTTCTTGAGGGCACTATGAATGATGCAATTCGGTGACTTTTTCCAAGAAAAAAAATTGGGTTGATGCCTTCAAGTGTTGCTTAGCTTCATTCTGCTGATTGCGTTGATGCTTACCTCTGAAGAAGAAACGAAAAAGATTTTTTTTTTCGTGCTTTGGGCAGTGGACAGGCCAAATAGTTGCTTGGTTAGGCCTAATTTCATTTATGAACCGCACTCTGAATTATTGAACACATTTAAGTGAAGCACCATTTTATAATCTTTCGTACATTGTTGCAATCAATACCAGACTTAAGCAACCACTATAAGTAATCCATGTAAGCTCTTATGTAATTGAATTTGCGATTGTTAATTAATAAAAAGATGGAAACAGCGGCCTTTAATCACTGCTGGGGAATAACAAACTTTTAATCCTAACGTTTATCGCTTTTCGCTCAAATCCTCAAAGAATCGGTGCAACAATTATAACTTACTGGTGCCAAGAAAAATGTGGAAAGTCTAGACATTCATATATGCAAAACATAACATACCACATCATAAAGGGTCCTCAAAAAAAGCATCCAAACATGAGAAGCATCCAAAGAAGTTCCAAAACATTTTTTAGAAGATTCCTATTAATTTTTGCAAAAGTGACAGAGTTGTCTTCTATGTATTTTTGTAAGCTATTACCTACTACTACTTCTTTGTATTTTAACACGCTTTTGCCAAGTTTTAAAATGTGCATTTTTACAAATGGGATTTCACTGTCATGAAAAATGTTAAATAATAACATTGCAAGTTCCAAATTTGAATTTTTATATATTCAGCCATGAGGCATTTAAGCCCAAAGTTGAGCCAGTGTATTCTTTCGCCAAGTTCGTGTATTTATTTCGACGAAATGTGGTTTCTGATTGTGCAATGGTAATTGTATTTTGTTATTGTTATTGCCAAACACAGTCTGTGTTTTGGTGGCAGCCAGTTTTCGTCGTTTCGGGGTGTAAAATAAAAATCCCGTTTAATCTGCTTAATTGGTTTTGCGTTGATTGCGGTGGATTTTAATGAATAACGGGATTAGCGCTATTGCAAGCGCCATGTAATCCAGGCAAATTGCCGGAGCAAAAGTATATTTTCATGTTTGCCTTTTATTTCAGCGAGCTTTTGCTGATTTCCTTTTTGCTAAAGTAACCAGCCGAAACTTTAAACCTACATTTCGCATCGATTCGCTGATTTTAGCCGAGATTAAGTACATTTTTGCCATTATTTTAATGCAAATTGCCTCGTACTTTCTTAATTTTCTCTACTTTAAAACATACTAATTTCTGTTGCCTGCAAGTTATGAATGTTGCCTACTTAAGAGAAGTTGCATACCCCAAATTCTCAAAATTGAACGCTCGTACATTGTTCTTAGAATAGACGAATAATGTACTTTAAAGTGTATTAAAGTGTATAAACATGTATTAAAGTATTTTAAGTAAGGTTTAGTTAAATTCATAGATAAAACTTCTACAGCAACTTCAAATTTTGGAAGTAGTTATGTTTTCTTGATCATAATTGTTATTGTGATATTAATAGGACCTCGTTTCCTTTTCTATTTCTTTATGGCTTCATTATTTGGTTAAATTATGGCTTGAATTGATTAATTTTTCGTTCATATTTCAATTAATTTGACGAATATTTGCGTCGAAGATGTTCTAGAATATTCCTCTACTTAATTTACGTTAGCTTTATATTTGTTAAGATTTCCCCGAACCTATAATGTTATAATTGCTTTTCGGAAATAAAACCTTTTATCCTCAGTGATATATTAATTGACATATTTACTTTTTGAGTATATTTATCGTGAACATGTAAAATAAGTGCATTTGAAAGCATGCAACTTAAGTTGTATAATAGAGCTTTACGTTAATGATTTATCTTCTTTACTTACAGGTAAGAAATATCCAATTTTTTGAAAAACGATGGGTGAATTTAATTAAAATAATATCGGTAAGTCTGTATCTGTTGATTTATTCCTTACATTTCTAGGAATACCATTAGCCATAGTCTAATTATTTTAAATAAATCTCCTTGGTAACTAACATTGCAATCTGATAATTAGATTTAAACTAATTGTAAGCAATTTATTGACTTGTATTTAGAACGTGAACTTGTCGTTATTAACCTTGATTTTTTACATCAACATGAATATACTATATTTCGCTAAATATTTTCAATATGGCTTTCTGCTAAATTACAATAAATTGAAGATGATGTATAGCAATTTTATGAGTAATTTTGATCTCAAGTTCAAAGATTTGTCATGCAAGGGATACATTTAAATAACAAATTCCTTGTATTATATATAAAAACGAAAATCATTCTACTTTTATAAATTTTCTGCTTGTTATTTCAACCAAATGTAGGAAACCAGTAGATGGTAAACATTAAAGCTTTAATGCTAGGTTTTCTTAGAAACCAGTTGTTGATTTTAATTCTGGAAATTGACAATTGTATTGATTTTAATCTTATTATACGAACCATTCCCTTTGTCATATCAATTTAGTAAATTTCAGACAGCATTTGCAACGACCATGTTACCATGTTTGGCTTAAGAAACATGCAGTAAACATGCCATTACTTATACACAATTTTTATAGCATGGGGTTACTTTCATGCGAATTTCACTCCCTGTGTTGCTTTTATCCTTGCAATCATTCAGTCTTGTTCGTTGCTAACATTTTATTTCAACTTTCGACAGTATATTTCTATTGGCTTTATAGTCTGTACAAATATAAATATAAGTTTTATGTGTTAAACTCCCCCTTATCATCTGCCATGCCAGTGGTGTTTTGTACTCCATGGTGCAAATGCTGTATATGGTCTTAAATTGTTGGGTTCCGTATCGAATTTAATTATACAGTGGAGTCTTACTTATAGGAAGCTCACTTACAATTTCTTGTTCCCCGGCAAAACTCCATTTAACCCTGTGTAATGCATTATTCGCTTATATGATATTCAGTTATACAAAACTTTCACGTATACCCAAAGGGCGATTCCTTCCCCTGATGTAATCCCCTTGTGTAAATACTATTCAATTATAAGAAGAACTTTTTCACATAATTGTGAAGCGTTTCGTTTATTCTAAAAACGTAAACGAAAAAGTCTGATGTTGTTATTGACTGTGAACAGGTCTTATATAATATGTAGCGTGCATGAAAAACAAGCAAACTAAAATTAGTTTTTTAAGACGAAA
>JAQGBW010006018.1:0-11142 GCA_034698625.1 Julus scanicus
CTCGACCTGGGAGCGAACCCAGCATCTTAGGATCGAGAGGCAAGCACGTAACCCACTCGACCATCGGCGTCGGCGTACATTTTTGTAATCGAGTACATTGCACTAATACATTTTGAGTACATTCGAATAAAATTACTTTTGTGCATTTCGTATTCAAATTACTCTTTGTACTCAGTATTTTTTTACCCGTTACTCAAATTCACTCAATGTACTCAATTACTGCCCCAACACTGCATGAAACCATTTATGACCACATATGACGTTTAATATTAGTTTATGGACGAACTTTTGGTGTACTTTAAGTATTATTCAAAATATTAATATTACACAAATTGAATTAGAGAAGTGGTAAAATCCCTATGCTAAATAAGAACTTAACAGAAAGTGGACAAGAGATGTATGGAGATACAAATTCGCATATATGATCATTTACGAACAAAAATGCCCATTTATGACACAAAGTATATTTCCCCCAGGGATTGTTTAATATAAGGATATCTCGTTTACCTTAGTCTCCTACCTTAATTGGTTTCCACGTTATCATCATTAAAATAGATTTTTACAAAAGTGTGTTAAATTTCTGAAATTTGGCATTTTCATGGTATCCCATGTTTACCCAAGTGCATACTATAAAAGCTCCAACATAATTACAAATGCAGCGTCAAGAGGGAAGTCATCTATAATGAAAAACCACAAAAAACTAGTGTATATTTAGCTCTTTGTATATGCATTGGTATTCTCATTTACGGTGGTATTAGGGTGAGAACCTAAATTGCAGTCTGCATATTCGTTATTAATTGCTTCATTTCGCGCCAATTAAATCGTTCGCAGCTCTCCTCTTAATTTTAGCCGTAGCCAAAACAATTAAAGCGAGGCAATGTGCGAAAACAATTGCACTTAATGAGTCATGTTTGAAAAGGAGGAAGAATTCAAAACCACAACTAAGTGGGAAATAAACACCTGTTGCAACAATTAACCTAAAACAATGTTAAAAACGCTATTAAACATTAGTATAAAACTATCAATCATCTCTATTTTTAAATAAAAGTGTATTTAAATTGTTCATACATGTTCTGTATTCTATAAAAATTCAGTAGATGTGACAGAAAGGTAGTTTTGCAACATGCATACAATATGTTAGATGTTATATGCAGTTTTATAATTTGTGGAATTTGTCACAGCAAAGTCAAATACAGTATTTATGAGACCGTGTAGATGATTTTTAATTTGTAATTGCAGTCACGGAATGGATTTCATGGCAGCAATTAGAGCATCATTGCGCATGCGCAAATGCACGTCAATTCTATCCAAATCAGTTTTCAGCTAAGATGAAATTCATTCTGTGACTACAGCTATTGTTAAAGCTAGCTAACCTTAAATTTATTTGAAATTATCCTCAATCTTTTCCATACTATAAATTTGTTCACAATACATCTCTTCCTAAATTGCATTATGTTTTACACAATTCAGGGCGAAAGAAAAAATGGTCTAAATCTACTTTTGCCAAATCTACTTCTATCATCCTATTCTCAGATCGATCATAATTATTTCACTCATCAAATCATTACCTTCACATTTTCATTCTTCAAATATTCTTCCCAAGTTTCCTATTTTAGTTTTCTTATTTTCGTACTCCTCTTCGTTATCCTTTTTTTCCTTGTAATTCTCTTATCCCCATTTGCATTTTTTTTATTTAGTTGTCTTCATGTACTACCCAACTACTCATCTTTTGTACCAGAATCGACCCTACACTTTAAATATACTTTCTTGGGAATCCTAATCAAAAAGAATATTTGTAGACATTTTTAGTATCTTATTTTAATAACAAATTTAGGAGTTTTTCTGTCTTACTTATAACAAGGCTTACATATGATATAATTAAGACTACAGTGTATTGATTTGTTAATTTACAAAATTTATAGAATGATTTTTTGAAGGTTTGATTTTTTTTTGTAGTAGCTCTAAGCATGTGATAAAATTAATCCATTTATTTAATAAACTTTTGAAAAACATGTCCACTACTGTAGCAGATTCATATTGCTTGACGTACTGCAGAAGTGTATTTATACAATTATTGTTGTATTCGCAGATGCATTTACATTTTATAAGTTCTAAAAAAAAAAAAGGTTTCACTTTTTGAAACTAAGCATGTGATAAAATTAATCCTAATTTCTTTAAAAGAATTTCAAAAAGTAACTAAAACCGTCGTAGATTCTCATTGCTCAACGTACTGTAGAAGTGGAACTACGCAATTTTTGTTGTAATCACAGTTGTATTTACATTGATTTTTATGAAAATTGTGAAAAATATGTATATAATAAAATTCTTGTTTTATATAAAAAAAATTTGAAAAATATGTTAAATACCGTCGCAGATTCTCATTGCTGCAGAAGTGAAAGATATGCAATTTTTGTTGTAACCGCGGTTGTATTTACATCGATTTTTATAGAAATTCTGAAAGATTCCTTGTTGGTTTTTAATTTTTTTAAAAATGTGTTAAATACCGTCGCAGATTCTCATTGACCAACGTACTGCAGAAATATAACTACGCAATTTTTTTTGTAATCGCAGTTGAATTTACGTCAATTGTTATAAAAATTCTGAAAGGTATATGTATATGATAAAATCATGCAATCCTTGTTTTTTTTTTAATAAAAATTTTGAAAAAATATGTTAAATACATAAGCATATTCTTACTGCAGACGTTTTGCAGGAGTGCATTTTTGTTGTATTTACAGATGCATTTACATTTTATGATGCTTTATAACTAAGCATGCGAACGTCGGTTAAACCGGAGATCATTCTGTACAGTTTACATCGGTCACAATTGTACATGATAGAATCCAATCCTCACAACTTTATACTTATTGGATGTCTGTCGTCATTCATTGCTTTAAAACCCTGAATGTAACCATATCTCGGTTCCAACCAGATGCTTTTGATATTACATTTTTGTAGTAGAAAAGCATCGTCGTATAATACCAAAACTTGATGTTTTCTGCCTTATCACTAGATTCAATCAGTAACAACCTGAAGTCAAGTCAAGCCCTTAAAAGGCCATCTGAAAGTTCTTTTTTCTCCCTGATGCACTAGCTCAGGCCAGTGTTTTCATAAGGCTGTCTGTCGTTCAGAGATACAGATTGTTTCACAAAGGACGTACTTTGGTATTCAATTTTGGACCTTAAATCAGGTCCCTATTTACTTTATTCCCTCTTCCTCATTCTTTCCTTCCTTCATCTTGTTCGTCAGCCCCTAGTTTTTTTTGTTCTCATTTCCTCCCTACCCATTTACACACACGTGTATTTCACTACTTTTTCTTAACATTATTATTGCAGAGCAGTACTCTTATTCATTTTTTTCTTAATGTAGTTTCTGTCTATAGCAGCGTGTTTATTTTCTATTTCAGTATGAAAGGACCACATTTTTTTTTTTTTTTTTTTGGTCCTCTTTTTACAAAATATATTATTTCGTTCAGCAAACTCTGTCTGATTTCAAATCAATTTTGTTTGGTGGTAGATATTTTCATCTTGAAAATCAGTTGGAGAATACAATATGAAGCACCTTGAAAAAGAACCATATTCGTAATCATAAATATAATTTAAAAGAAAAAAAATTCCAAAATTGAAATAGTATTTTTTTATAGAAATTGAAAAAGAAATTGTTATGGGCACCAGAATGTTTTTTTTTAGGTTCATGTTTTTTTCAGTTAAACCATTCGGTGTTGTGAGGACATTACCACAAATTGAATTCAAAATGACGTAGGAACATATGTTCCTTTCCAGATCCAGTTTTCCCATTGTCTTGAGAAGCCATCATGAAAAATTCACTTATGATACCCTTGCTTTGAATGTGATTGTTTAGGGATGTTAGGCTTAACCCTTTCTCGCACTGTGAATAACACTCTTTAAGGTGCCCAAGTCACAGGAATCAATTTCAGTGAACATATTTTTCCAACATTTCTAA
Source organism: Julus scanicus (assembly GCA_034698625.1). Lineage (NCBI taxonomy): Eukaryota > Metazoa > Arthropoda > Diplopoda > Julida > Julidae > Julus > Julus scanicus. The sequence continues at coordinate 3,964 of JAQGBW010006018.1, forward strand.
AGGGCTAAAGCCATTTTAATACAATGTCTTTTTCTTCTGTCGTCAATACAATCTCGCAATCTTTAAACCCCAAAAATTGTCAAATTTTGAATGACGTTTGTAATGATAACGACACTCGTGTCAATCGAAAGACATATGAAAACTTCAGGCCCTATTCAGTGTATTTCAAACTGGTTTATTTTATCAGTTAACGGAAAATCTGTCAGTTATTGTACGTTAAGTCCCCCAGAGATTTTTTCTACTCCAACATGTACCTTCCCTAGTCCCTACTAACAACTCTCCATTGTTAACAGTTAAATCGGTCAATAAAATATTTAAATAACGGCCTATTATTCCCATTAAGTCGATTTTGTATAAAGAATAAATATACATAGGATTAGCAGCCAATTTTGTAAGCGAATTTAAAATTCAGAATTTTCTGGTAATAATCTTACATAATTCTGATAATTTCCGGAGCACTTGTAATTTCTCAGAAAAATAAAATGTACAAAACTGTAGGGAAGACCGGGGCACAGCGGCACAACGCTTTTATAAAATCAGGTTTTATCAGGAACTAAATGCTTTTGATTTGCAAAGAAGCTGTATGCAGCACTCTTTCATTAACCAAAATTTCTGCGATCTGACACAAGTATAGAAGAAAATATTTGCAGTTACAAGTTTTTTTTCTTGAAAAGTAATTATTCAACTCGATATTGGATTTGTATATTTTCTCATTAAACATAAATTTAAATAAAAACCATGTATAAATTTATGTTTTAAAGTAAAAATGGTTCACAATCACAGAAAAAAACACATTTGGACAAGTAAGCAGTGAAAATATGAAAGCTGCTGTAATTACGGTTAATTTTATTCGTTTTATACTTGGAATTTTAAATTGACGTGCTGAATTAAACACAATTAAACAATGTGGTGTTCTTTTTCTTATAAAATGTGTCTTAATTTCGCTTGGACCACTGTACCCCATGCCATGTCACACTGTGCCCCGGTATAGGGACACAGTGGGACAGTCTGCGCAACCAACTTTAATCTTTTATAGAAAAAAAAACTTAGCTCTAAAACGATGACAAAATGTATACAGATCCTGAAGGCTTGGATATTACTGTGTTATTCTTTTAAAATGCTACGAGTTAAATATTTTTCCCAAAACAAAAATGAATTCTAAAATGTGCACCCACTGTGCCCCGGCCTCCTCTACATTTTCATATTTGCTTATTCGTTGTATCCTGAATCACCCTATTCCATCCATAAACCATATTTTATTTACAGGCTGTATTACGCGTTATGTTCCAGGAAGACATATTGCATCAGTGACTGTATATAGCAAAAATAAAATGATATTTAAAGCTCTTGTCCATAAAAAGTTCTTCGTTTGACCATGTATAGACAGCTTTTTTTCAAACGTACATACATATAAATTGTCAGATATTACCCTATGTCTGGAACTGTTAAAAGATTCAATACCATATGGTGTCAATTTTAAATAAAATTTAGTGACTTTCTTACAAAGGCTTCATTTTAAACTTTCAAAAAACCTAATAACAAGATCATTTTGCAGAAATACTGGAATAATAAGACATACAGGAACAATGAGATTCCTGCGAATACTGTTTATTTTTTATATCCAAGAATTGGTCCATATCGCCCAAGTTTTGAGCTGCAATGTCAAAACGTGACGTCACATGTGTTTAGGTTTAAACCAGAACGTATTATTAGTATTTATGGTCATGATGACATGGGTTCCACCAAGCGGCAAACTACGTCCAACTTGGTTTATTTTCCTATCTAGTTTTATTTGTTTTTTCATTGGTGTTGGAACAAACAAAAGTGAAAAAGTTTATTTTCTAACCTATAAATATAACTACAGGTTCCAGGTTTCCAAGCAACGCACAAACACGACAATAAAACAACAAAAACCTATGTTTTTTTGGAAACTATGGTTGTTAGTTACTAGGTATAGCTTGAATCGTTGAACGCTCCACCAGACGGCGCTGGCACACACATCAACAATTCGGGCAAATAGAGGTTTTAAACGAAGCCAAATAGCAAGAAAAATAAATCCGAACAAGACAACAGAAAACCTATTAAAACCTCCCACATTCCAAAGTTGATAAATAAAACAACCTCTTTAGTTTCCTACATTTATCGATTAACCATTGCGTTGAAAGCAGCATTGGCTAAGGAGGAGAAAAAAAAGTAACTAACGACTGGACATCACACCTGATTATTTTGGCCTTTGCTAGACATTTATCTCACCCTCCCCCAATCCCTTAAAAGGTTTTAAAATCACAACATTAGCACAAAAAAAAGCTATAAAAAGTTGAATGAAGCCCCCCTAGCGGTGAGTTCGTTAATCACATGTGGTGAAAAAAAAACCTATAGGGAGTGGACATTAATTCCAAAGCATTTGACATGAAATCAATGGGGAGTTTGGTAGAAATGTAGTGTATCAGTGTGGCTTTAGCATTGTGGAAAGATTTATTGCCATTGCCCCTTTAATTGTGAAACTTGCAGGTGGATTGAAGGCAAAATGGCGGCCATTTAGGAAATCGTTTAGAAAGCAATTTTTCATGAAAATAAAGCTGCCTTCACGTCACCTTGCCAGGCTAAAATTAGAGCAAATTTCAAAGTAGATCAATGATGGCGAAAACGCACCTTTTCAACTGTGAAGAGAGAATGAAAAAGTATGCAACGTATAGTAGAGACTTGATGATATTAGAACAGGAAAATGTAAGATAATAAAGAATAATGTGTAAAAAAAACCATACTGTATATATGCATGGGCTATGAATGTTGTACAAGGCTATGTGTTCTGTATAACGCTGGCCAGAAATTTGCCATCTGGATATACTGTATTTGATCATACACATATGCTCACGTATGACTATAAATGCCAAGGTTTGCCTGTGTATAATGGCGAAATCGCCAGGTAGATAAATTATACATGTTACATGTTACATACTGTATATAGGAAATATCATACATGGACATAGAAGGCATTTAGTCTATTATTAATCATATATACGATTACACGACATATACAGGGTGGGCCAATAAGAAGTAAGCCAAATTTATAAAAATCATAAAATGGTTATTTGTTAATAGAATTTATTGAAAATTTGTACATGTGTAGTTAAATTTAACACAACAAAATTTCCTATTTCAATGTGTGTTCAAAGTTAGCACCTTTCTCCGGAATCAGTTTCAAAAATTGCCTAGCACTGTATATTTTCGTTTTATGCAAAAACCTATCGCGGTTCTTTCTTCTTCAGTGAACGCCATTTTGAAAGACAACTTTGAATGATTACGTCATAAAAAAAAGAACGTGAACGAGGGCAATTCCAAAGTAAAGAGAAAAACAACATTTGTACAAATTTTTATTACATTCCATTAACAAATAACTTTTTTATGATTTTTATAAAGTTGGCTTACTTTTTATTGGCCCACCCTGTACAAAATTACTATATACTTGTATGACTTGTATGTCGATATATCTCCAAATAAGTTCTATATCTCTTATGGGCATAAATGCTTCATACATACAGTTTAAGGAGTAGCTAGCTATATCACATGTTATCATAGTATATGCAACATAATATGACAAATACGGCCCTCTATAATATCGTTTGGAAGCTCATGTATGGGCATATATAGCCTGCTATATGCTGACTATATGACTTAAACTTGATTAGACTGTCTGTTATTCCCAGTTTATGTAATCGCTTAGCTCATATATGGAAACTTTCTTGATCCTATATGGAAATTCCAATGGCCCTAAATGAAAACTCCGATTGCCCTATATGAAAACTTCAATGGCTTTGTATCAAAACTGCAATGGACCTATATAGCTATAGATAGTCATTCAAAAGATAAATATTTAACCTATCAATGGTCATATATAGTCAATTCAACTCAGTACCCTAAAGTCAGCAAATAAATGTCATATGGTAAGGGGTCGTACCCAATTATTTTAGGAGAATACTCTTACGTTAGTAGCGACTTTAACATCATTGTTAGATTGAATTTTTACTATATCTGGACTCTCGCCAGGAAGGTTTTTCCCATCGTCTAATCGCATGCAAAAAGAAGGGCCAATAGAAATCATCAGTCTTTTAACGAAGCTCGGTCAAAGGATTTGAGTGATTATGTTGTTTCCTATAGTGGTCGTTAGGTGTTCAAACATGGAAAACAAGATGTGAATTACAAGAAAACTTAAAACGTTTGCATACCCCATTGATAACGTTTAGCGTCTGGACCTCAACGTGTTCCAATTTAGAGAGTGGAGCATTTTTGTCACACTCGTGGAATGTTGATAATTGCCCTTAACACATATGGCTGCCCTACGCTGGCTATCTCTATATCCTAAACTAAATATGAACCATTCTGTCAGGGTTCCAAACAGGAACGCAATATTCCAACATATGGCAAAATCACATTCGAAATTAGGTATAATGAAGTTTAAGCAAGTATAAAATAGGACGAGTTACATTAATAACTAAGCTTCAGGGATTACGTTGGTTTTTTTAAATACGTTATTATGGGCATAATCCATTATGTCCTTCCATTTCATGTTCTAATTGGAATTAACTTCTATAAATGCATGTTTCATTTTAACGAAAAATTCTTTGTTGTTAAGTAAGGAACTGCACTATAGAAAATGAATTATTTCCCTTAAGAGAAAATAAATTTTGCAAATATATTAATTTGTTAAAAGAGGAGAAAATAAACGGGTGGAAAAGCGAAATAAACAGGAAAATTTGGCATAATATGACCATAGAGCAAGTCCTGGGGCAAACATCTGTGATTAATTATGGATTGTGTATTTAACATGTTCGTAATTACGCTGTTTGAATGAAGAAATTTTATTAATTATAATCTTTTAATTTATCTTTTGTATTTTAATTCCAGATTAGTGTAAGTACTTTGTATTAAATGTATGTAGTGTGTACCCTGACTACTGTATTTAAGACGTTACATAAGCATGCAAAAATAGCTCGAGAAAATTTAAAAAAAATGTATTTAAAAATTGTTTGAAAATAGTTTAACATTATATTTTCACTCCATAACACGTTCCCTCATAAAAAGTGACCGCGTCCAACGATGTCTTTTATAGCTTAGATGCCTAGACTTCGGTCAAGTCCTTAAGTTTAATAAAACTGGCTACTGGCCAGTGTGTCTTAAAGCGCAAATAAATCGTATATACTGACTTTAGGTCGCTCGGAGCCAACCATTCTGATATGATAGAAGTATTATAGAATTTAGTTTATCCTGAAAAAAATGTTTTAAATTCCCTCCTTTTATAGCTAATGTATTCCAAAAAAAAAACACTTTGAATTACTCAAGCTTTGCAATGAAATGTAAGAAATTTGTTGAAAAATGTCATAGAAATTTCAAGGAAAACTGAAGATGCATTTCCTGCAAATTAAGAGAATCTTTTTCGTAATCGTTCAGCAGTTTTATTCATTGGTCATCTTTCATACGTTTCGATCATTTTAGTAAACTGTTGGAATCTAGTTTCAACCATGGTGAATCCCCCCAATTATAAAACCTACGGTTGAATCAATTCCACGAGTTTGTTCTGAAGACTATTTCTGAGAATCTCACCCGGCCTTTACCCCACGCGCCTCACCCCCCCCACAAGGAGCTAGCCTAAGTTAACAAGAAACTCAATTTTAAGCTAAAATAAAGCCGAACGTCGATAGAAACTGATCCGTTACCCAATCGATATGTGCGATTGCAATCTCACTCCCTCAACTCAAAACTAATCCCCCTTAGACCCGCAAACGCTCCTTGGAGAATCACAGAGGGCGCCACCGTCGATATGGAAAAAAAACTTGGATAGAAGCTTCTTGTGCAACCTTTTTTTTTATTTACAAAGTTTGTTTCCATCCAAGAAGAACATTTCGTTCTGCTAAAGCAAATATTTACAATATTAATAGCAATTAGCTTATTGTTCAGTTTGTTTAATAACTAAGTAAACAGAAATATTTCTAAATTAACTCATGTTTGGCTTTATTTCCCTAATTGCTTTAATTGAAAGTAAATAAACGAGAAACCATAATTTGTTTTGATGTTAAAAACTAAAGTTTGTGATCATCCAGGATTGGATTAATCGAATTCTAATGCAAATAAAAATCTATATGGCATGCTCACAATCAATATATCTGCCATAGATAGCCACATATCTGTCCTATTTTATGTCTGGAATCATGTAATATTATTGTTCTTATTTGTAAGTTTTAGAAACATGGATGGCTATGTTTTAAACCTGCTCCATTATATTAAAACAAATAAATTTGGCAATATTTTAGGTTAGTTTTAAGGTTAATGTTTCAAACTTTGGCAGAAACCTTTCGATTTCATCAAAAATTTCAAAATTTTTTACAAATATTACTTTTTTTAACATTCTAACAACTCATTCTGGTGGAACTTTTATAAAGCAGCATAAAAGTACACACTAATGTCCAAATACATGTATGACAAATTGACAATGTTTAATGTCATCAATAGATGTCATTTTATGTCATTGTCCATGTGTGGTTGATGGCATGAATTGCATATAAATTGAAATACAGAAATTATAGATATGCACATAAGTAGAATATATGAATATAACAGTCATACAACTGCAAATTTTTATGTTTTTAAATTCTGATTTGTCCATATATGACAGTTCCTACAAGTATAGTTTTTCCAACTATAGTTGGAATACACTTTAAAAATGGAATAATCTTTGGAATCCAAAATGGAATACACATGCCAGTGAGCATGTGCAAATTGAAAAAACTCCTTTATAGGTACTATGAAAACGAATTGTATTCATAACACCTTTATTTGGGTTTTGAAAAACCATTTCATACTTTGAAACACCTTTAAAAATGCAAACACCTATAACTAGGCTTCCAAAAACCCTAGGGTGTTTCAAAACACCTTTTTTTCACATTATTTCTTAGAGTGTAGGTCTTGAGACTTGGTTTAAACAGTCACATTTTATACAGAACAAGTTCTTTTACATAAATTCCAAAAGCAGTGTAGAACTTTTCATATTGGCAATGACAAGCTTTTCTTGCACTGTGAGATTATGTATCAGTGTTGGACATGTCTTGTGTTGGACATGTCTTGTGTTGGACATGTCTTGTGTTGGACATGTCTTGTGTTGGACATGTCTTGTGTTGGACATGT
>JAQGBW010006019.1:0-11140 GCA_034698625.1 Julus scanicus
ATCATCATAGCAATCTATTATTTAATATGATGTTATTAATATCAACATTGGTTTCATTAATTTAAAATTAAGTTTTTTAAAAATATTTTTAAGTATTTTAACAAATAAAATTATAAAAGAATACAGAATTATTAAAAAATAATTGGAGGAAGGATGAGGGGGGGAAGGGGATAATCGATGGGGTTGTGACATCATTATGTATGGGGTGTAGTAAAATTTGTGACAAATGTGACAAAGGGATGGGGGGTGTTTAAAAAGAGGGAAAAAAGTGTGACAAATTTAGGGAATTTATGAAAACATCTTAATAACTGGTCACTGCTTACGAGCTCACCCTGGTGAAAAAACAATAGAGATTTCTATTGTTATTTGCAACGTTGTTTTCTATTGGTTTCAATTGTTTTCTGTGGTTTTCTATTGTTTTCTGTGGTTTTCTATTGTTTTCTATTGTTCAGTCAATACAGCTAAACCATAGAAGTCAATAGACGCCAATAGAAGTCAATACATGAACCATAGAAAAACAATTAAAATCAATAAAGTGTTCAAATAACAATAGAAACCAATATAAATCTCTATTGGTTTTTATTGTTTTTTTCACCAGGGCATAAATCGAATTGCATAATACAACGTATCTTATTCAATACAAATAGTATTTAACTTTATTGTAAGATTAAACACTTGTGATGTAGTGGGACTGATACATCATTCCATCGTAACACATGCTAACTGTCATCAACTAATTATTAAAATTATAGCCTGTTGTTTAGTGTGACGCTACAATTTTAGGCTTTGTTCAGTGTTAAAAAAAACACCGGCGAAAAGCATTTTAATATCTCAACAACGTCGTTCTTCCAGTAAAACTTGCCCTCAAAATTTGTTGGTTTGGGGCGTTAACATCCACCTGAAGCACTCTGTAGTCTGCCAGCACAGTGGCACTCCTGGTGGCGCGGCACAAGTGCGAATCAATGCTGATGAGTTTGCCAGCGCGGGGTGAAATGCCTCCCATAACGCTGTCATTTGGCAAGATGTTTATGAAGTCTGGCATGATGGATGACCGACTCCTACGCCGCTGGAAAGGCGCTCTAGGGGGCGCTGCTCTGGTAAAGGGGAGGGGATGTGTTTTCTGGGAGAGGAGACGAGACGAAGGAAACTGACAAGAATACAGCCTAGATGTGCTTGTAAAAAATATGATGTGCGACCGGCAAGATGAACATGCAGAGGGCGCTGCTTCCTTTAAGGTGGGTATGCACTGGGGAAAACTCGAAACAAAATTATGTTTTCGGGAAAAATGTTTGCGAAAAAAAGTCTGCCCATTAGTTTTCTGTTCAGAGGTTTCAGCAAACTTTTGGCAGAAAAAGTGAGTTTTTGGTGTTTGCTGGTGTCCACTGAAGAGGCGTTAGTCGATGCTGGTGGTGGAGTGGGTTACGTGCCCTTCTCTCCATTTTAAGGTGCGGTGTTCGCTTCCCGGGCGAGGTCGGTGGACATTTTTATGGATGGAAGAATTTTCCTAGGTGGCGGTGCTTTCGGATGAGTCTGTACCGAAATCCCATCTGGCTGCTATACAGAATTGCCAATATCCTAACTGACTGTTTCTGGTCTTTTAATTCTTGTAATGATTTCCTAACCTTATAACTCCCAAATGTAACACCTTCTGGCGAGACGTGCTGAGTCATGTGGTGCTCATTAAATCCACTTGGTGTCTATACCGAGGTCCAATGTGGATTGTTGCACGTTAAGGCGGTGCACAAACCAAATCAAAGCCCTATTGCTGCCATGCATTTTTTTCAAACACAGAATTCGGAAGAATACACATATTTTACAATATATTTCCGCAATTTAATATTAAGTAGAAAATGAACTACCATGTAGAAAAAGCGTTATCTGAATATTTTCAGTAAAAAGCCTAAAATAAATGGTTTTTTCAGCTTTCACTGATGAATCGTAAGACGTGCTGCCCCCTTAGATCAAAACTACACACGTTTTGAAAAACATTTAAAAAAAAAAAAAAAAAAGCTTTAGGGTCAATTAAAAAAAATTGCTCTATTTGATTCATTTAATATGGTTGATCATAATACAATTTTTGTATTGTGCAAATTTGTATTACTTTGCCCAAATCTGTGTTTGAAAAAAAAGTGCATGGCAGGTATAGGCTTAATCCCCGCCTTAAAGATCCCTCGAGAGAGGATGGAAGTCCCCCTCGTAGGCACAATTTCCAGGTAGGTGATGACTGCTGATCCCTGGCCAATGTTAAAAATCAACAAACAATCAGCAAACGTTTTTGCCTAAACATGGTTACGCAAACACGTTTCGACGAACAAGTTTGCAGAAATCCTGGTCTTCGATGTAAAATTGTAAGCGCACATGCATTGCTGGTGAAGGTGTGTATACTGCCGGCTTGTCATAGTATACAGGCCTTGGTAGGAGCGCCTTGACCGACAAGCGAACACTGAAATGTTTGTTGGAAATATGCTGTTTTCGCCAGAAGTTTGCTGAAATCTCTGGACAGAAAACTGATGAGCAAATGTTTTTTTTTTGCAAACTTGTTTACGAAACCCTGTTTTTGTTTTATGTTTGCTTCGATGTGGACGGGCCTTTAGAAACATTAGGTATTTTCGCCATATTGGATATGTTCTATGTCATGCGGTCCATTGTGGAGATGAGTTTTCTGGAGATTTCTGTGATTTTAATATAATTTAGATGGTTTGCAACACATTTAAGATTGGAAATATTCAAAAGTCGCTAATGACATGTTTGAATTTGTTGTTTTGTGTTATTGCGTATTTTTGATTTATTTTCTCTAGCTTATGTTAACGTGTGGCAAATTAATATAAAATATAACAAGATCTTGATGATATAATACACGTGTACATACGCCCCTTAAGCTACGGTTAAGGGGACCACATGTTCTTCGATGTGGTCCCATTATCCGGAATACACTCTTGTAAAAAGTTTTTCTAACACTGTATAATTTCCATTTTATTATTATTTTTTAAGCAAATGAAACCTTTCATGCAGTGTTTACAGATCCGCAAGGCAGATAGGAATTACATCGCAAATTAAATTCCATTAAAATGCACCGCCACTGTCTCAGCGTGAAAGTGACATGAACAAACACCACCGAACTTCGTTTCCAAAAAAACTAAAAAAAAAATAGGTAGAAAAAAAAACTCGACGGGGTGGCGGGTGGCGAACCCTGGCATCTGCATATCCAAGTAATTACATGCAAATCTAATTGGCATCGGCGCTCTAAAAGCGACGTTAGAGGGTGCGTAATTCAAGTTCGGGGCTGCAATTAGCACACCTTGTAGCACGAAATGACGAAGGCCCCCCCGATTTTTTTTTTTTTTTTTTTTTTTACAAAAACCCGGTCTGAAGAATGTAAATTCGCGCCATCAGAATCGGACCGCAGCTGTCCACACTACGGGAAACTGACGGCTCCGTACGCTGCCCTCGACTGCCGTGAAAACCCCACGGCGGACCACGTTGTGCATACCGATGAGGAACAGTTGTCCCCAATGTTAACCCTTTTTGTTTCATTACCATCGTTTTCTGCGGTGAATTTCCATTCCGAACGATCCTCATAGACCTCATGGTCCATATGGTAAACAGCACCCCACTGTTACCAGAATTTGATTAGATTGGTTAATGAGATTGGCCAATGGGATATCTCTGACATGTCATGCGTGACACAGTGCGTAATGTTGGCTTGCGGTCAGATTTAACATTAGCCAAGCTCTTATAACATGGCAAGGACCTGACAGGCTTCTTCTCATTCTTCTTCATTTACATTCTTAAGGTTTGATTAAATTGGCTGATTTGTTCAAATTTTTTCAAAGATACCATGTGAAGTATCAACGTCTGCAATCTATTCTCAATTTTGCAACTGATAATTCCCAAAAACAAAGTCTTCATTTTCCATCTTTCCCCTCTAATGACATCTGTCAAATTTCCTTACATTTTGAAGAAAAAAATTTCTGTTACTTTCTTATAAAACAGTTCAATAGAGGAGGTCTACATTACATTTAGCGCCCTCTGTGGTAGTTTTAGGGTGTTGTCATGAAGAGGAATTGTTGTTTCATGTTGTAAAAACAACTTTAGGAACGTCAATTGCAAGATTTCATACCACAGGATCCCAAAAAAATCCAATATAAGAAATTTATTGTATGTATGGAAGTGAAACATGGTGACATTCAAAGAAAACGCCGTTTTGTTTAAATAAAATGGTTTGCACGTGGCCAACACGTTCTCAAAGTGGAATTTCCACTCTCAAATTTCAAAAACTTTAATACGTTAAATTTCCCAAATATCACAAAAATATCACAATCAATGGAAATTCTGTATGGACGATGCTGGGCTGTCCCCCTAGAAAATTTGGCCACTAGAGGCGCTCATGCATGGCACATGCGCCGTTTTGCAATGTAGACCTCCATTTTGTTTACAAGTCAGTAAATAAATGCCATATGGTAAGGGGGGGGAGGCTATTCCATCGTCTAATCACGTTCAAAAAGGACCAATAGTAAGCATCCGTCATGGCACTAAGTTGGGCCAATAGATTTGAGTGATTATGTCTATTCCTATAGTGGTCGTTAGTCGTTAAATATGGGAAACAAGATTGAATTACAAGAAAGATTAAAATGTTTGAATAACCCCATAGATAACTTTTCACGTCTGGACCTTAACGTGTCCCAATTTAGAGAGTGGATCATTTCTGTCACACTCGCAGAATGTGGGTAATCGCCCTTAACAAATCTGGCTGCCCTATGCTGGATCAGCCTCTATATCCTGAATAGGAACCATCTTGTGAGGGTTACAATTATAGGAACGCAATATTCCAACATAGGGCGAGCCAGAGTTGCGTAGCCAGTTTTCTTTACATTTTGCGCACATTCTCGAAATACGCGTTGAATAAATCTAAGCCGTTGGTTCGCTGCACCAACAATTTTTGTGAAATGGTGATCCTGATAGATTTCTGGTAATGTAAACCCCCAGATACTTCACAGTATCAATGACAGCAAGTTGAACACCATCCATAAAGTTTTCAGACACAGTACGCGTGATGATCGAAGGAACTTATTCTCTTGCATTGTATCTCCCCCGCCTTCATTCCTGACTGCTACTCTCCAAAAATTCCAATGACTGTTTGCATCATAACTCCCCCCTCAACCTTCATGACGCCACGCCTCACCTCCTCCCCATAAAGTGCGACTAAGCCCCTCCCCCTTTTGTTTTTGACCAACAGTTTACTTTTCGATCCAAGATGCCCAAAAATACCCCCCTTACTTCTCTTGTAAAAATATCCAGGACAGTTTGTATCATATTACCCCTCTCCCCCTTCCTCAACCTTCATCTTCATGACGCAACACCTCACTTCCTCCCCCTCAAGTGCGACTAAGCCCCTCCCTCCTTTTGTTTTTGACTAACAGTTTACTTTCGTCCCAAGACGCCCAAAAATACCTCCTTCTCCCCCACCACTTCCCCTTTCAAATTTCAATGACAGTTTGCATCATAACTTTCCCCATCCCCTCAACCTTCATGACGCCACACCACCTCCTCCCCCTTAAGTGCGACTAATCCCCTCCCTCCTTTTGTTTTTTACTAAGTTTACTTTTCGTCCCAAGACGCCCAAAAATATACCCCCTTCTTCCCTCACCCCTTTCAAATTTCAATGACAGTTTGCATCATAACTCCGCCCTCAACCTTCATGACGCCACACCTCACCTCCTCCCCATCAAGTGCGACTAAGCCCCTCCCCACTTTTGTTTTTGACCAACAGTTTACTTTTCGTCCCTTTCGAAGACGCCCAAAAATACCCCCACTTTCTCTTTAAAAATTTCAATGACAGTTTGCATCATAACCCCACCTCTACTTGGGCACCCCTGAATAGCCGGGCCAAAAAATGCGTCTTCAGTGCTAATGCGGATCATGGAAGGCCATGGCGGGTTGGTTAACCCGGGAATTCCCGGAATGCTGCTGTCGGGATATAACTTCCGCTTAATTGCCCTCCGAATTAAGTGCTACTCCACTGCTGCGTTATTTATTAGATCTGCTCGCATCCCCACCATATGATTTGCGATGTAATTTTCGCGACAAAAATGGCAGCCATAAGACTTCCGCCCGTCGTCTGACAAATGGAGATGAGCGAGGTTCTTGGTTAGCGCCAACGTGTAAATTTATGCGCGTTGTAGGCAACCAACCGGAATAATAACACTCCAGTCCGCATCTATTTATCACGGCTACTAATGGCGGAGTAAAGAGTAATCGCGGAGAAGGGCGCACAAGTTCCCAGGGGGCGCCACCGATTTCAGGTGCTGATATCCAGGGAGTTTCAAGGGGAGCCCGCGAAGGTTGATTTTAGATTCACTAGTGAAAAAGCCTAAAGCCGCATCTCCACTGAAGGCAACATAGGACAAAAATGTTTGCTGAAACAAATCGAGAAAAAATGTTTGCCTACCGTGACGTTTGAGCAAACTTGTGACGTTTTTTGTTGCCAAAAGCATGGTTTTGTCAAGATTTCACCGGTCGCTCGGTAGACGGTCCGGATGTGGGGGCATCCGCCTGAAGAAGCTCCTGGAAATTCCCTCCAATGAAATTTGATCCCTCTCCACGTCCATGCTGTTGTTGTTGTTGTTGTTATTAAATTATTTATGGATCCTGTATGTATCCTGTTTGTTTGTTTGTTTGGTTGATTTTTAACGTTGGCCTATTTCTGCAACATGAGGGCTAAACACCAACGCCAGGGGATAAGCCTTCAACACCTACCTGGGAATGCCTGGGAGGGGGGGCTTCCACCCCCTCTCGAGGGGTATTTAAGGTGCAACAATCAACACCGGACCTCGGTTTAAACATTCATCCGAAAGAGCCGCCACTTAGGGAATTTCTCCCATCCGTAAAATTCCCACCGACCTTGACCTGGGAGCGAACCCAGCATCTTAGGATCGAGAGGCAAGCACGTAACCCACTCGACCGCCGACGTCGGCTATGTATCCTGTACATAACCTTGTGTTTCCAAATCAACATGGAACCCGGACAACGGAACAGAAAGCGACCAGGGAGAATGTAACTGATTCATGGAGAGCTTCTAAAGACTCGAAGTCAACTTTGCCCACTTACTGCTCAAAGAGGTTAGCTGGACAGGAAATGAGCTATGATAACAGAAAAGGAAGTGAGCGTCTGTTTAAAGTGAGCTTGGGTCCCTGGAAACCAGAGTTTGGACAAAGTTCTGAAATGGACTGGTAGATAGCGGACCACTATGCTTGAAGCATCCAGAAGAGTTAGAACATGTCCTCAAACTTTATTCAGAACTAGGGCCAACAACGGTCAGATCAATACCATCTCTACAGCACAACTATTGGACGCTGAAGCCGGTGATCAAGTGGGTTACGTGCTTGCTTCTGTATTCTAAAGGTGGGTATCCACCAAAGAAAACTTACCACACAAAAAACATTTACAACAAACATACACTTACAAACATTGAAGTGTCCAGAAGTGTTTGCGAACAATGTGGGGAAAACCGATGTTTTTCCCCTTTTCGATGTGTCGTAGCGATCGCTCGAGAGGCGGTCCGGATTAAAGGAATTTGCCACACATGTTTGGAAAAACATGCTGAAAACAATGTTGTAGTGTTTTTTGTGTGTGTTTGATGTTTATGTTTATATTTCTTTTGGTGTATACGTAGATTTTATAATAGGTATGGGGTTTGCTCCCCGGTCGAGGTCAGTGAAAATGTTTACGGATGGGAGAAATTCGGATACCCTGTAGCCATAGTTTTTAGGACCACCAGAAACGAATTCAGTCATGTGATGATATGGCTTTATCTCGTTGGTGACATTCCCTAAGCTTTCACCAAGTAGAGGAACTATCATGACATTTGCCTGGCAACAACTGTGGAAAACCGCCAAAACCACAGTCATGGGCGACGCGGGAATTGAACCCAGGTCTCTATTATGAAAGGCCGCTAGCGTTACTGCTATCCCACCTAGCTCGATGAAAAGAGTCGGTGATTTTCCTCTGATTGAATATTTTGAAAACATCTTTGGAATAATGTGGGAAAAGAAGTCTTTCTGACAACATTTTCAGCTTTCTGCTAATATTGTAATCGGGTTTTGAAGTATACTTAATCTGTGGTACTTTGATACATATGATTCATACCTTATATGACAATGTATATTACTTACGCCAACAGTGGTCATCTTGGAAAAAAGCTTGGCTATAAGGCTCGTACACCGCTAGGAGGCGCTGAACCTGAATGAGACTAATTGAAGCGAGCCACTGAGTGTGACAAATGCCTCTTGCCTATGGATTGCCTGGCTCTGTAATTTGCAGTGGTGCTAATGAATGTCTGTCTGACAAAGCTCTAATTAATGCAGTTTTATCAAAAGTATAGTGCGAGGTAAACCTCATAAATCTCCAGAGAATGCTCGGCAATTTCCTCGATGGCTGTTCAAACATTCTGCGAAATGATGGATGGAAGGCGCCCCTCCGCCCTCCAGCAGGCGCTGCTGATGGGGCCTACTGTTGCCATGAATACATATCCAATTTTCGCTACGACGCTCTCGTCCAAATACGCTCCAAGCGAGGTGATTATGGTAAAGCGAAATTTCTGTCATTTCGCCACTTTAATAGTGGTTCTGTCGTATGTCGAATCATTGGTTAGTGAGTCACTACATAATTAAGGTACCAGGTACCTTCAGGTAGGTGGCTTGTATCCTTGGCGTCATATAGGATGTCATGTGCATACATCTTCGCCATCTTTAAGTGGTTGTTATTTAGTATATTAAGTATATTTTGGGAAATAGACACCAGAAACAATATGTCCCAAAAATGTGGCAACAATGTTTGCTGAAACAAATCGAGAAAACAAGTTTGCCTACCGTGTTGTTTGAGCAAACTTATGATGTTTTTTTGTTGCCATAACTATGGTTTCGGCAACATTTCGCCGGTCGCTCGGGAGGCTGTCCGTATCAAAGGGTAAAAATGTAGCATCTTTACTGCGCATGCTCATCCAATGTTGAGCACATAACTGAGAATGTGCAGTAAAGTGACAACATTTTTTTCAACTAATTGGTGGAGACATCAACATGTTGATGAAATTCATTGTTTCAAGTTTGTCTTGAGTGTTTTGCATGTTTGGGGTTTGTGTGGTTTTATCATGTTGCGTGTTGAATGTTGCCTTCAGTGGAGACCCTGCTTTAATAAAGGCCAGTCTCCACTGAAGGCAACATAGGACAATGTTTGCTGAAACAAATCGAGAAAACAAGTTTTCCTACTGTGATGTTTGTGCAAACTATGACTTTTTTATTGCCATAACCATGGTTTCAGCAACATTTCGTCATCGCTCGGGAGGCGGTCCGGTTCAAAGGGGAAAAAATGTTTCCACTTTACTGCGCATGCTGATCTAATGTCGAGCACATGGCAGAGAATGCGCAGTAAAGTAGGCAACAATTTTTTCAACTATTTGGTGGAGACATCTCAGCATTTATCAACATGATGAAATTCATTGTTTAAGGTTTGTCGTGAGTGTTTGTATGGTTGGGGTTTGCATGTTTTATGTTGCGTGTTTGTTTCGGCAAACCGTGTTGACGAACCATTGTTGCAATTATACATTAATGTATAACTTAAAACTAAAACTATACAAAGAATGTGCTAAAATTACATCCTCTATGGTCCTGATTATATCCTCCATCAATATTAATAAAAAAGTGACTATTTTCTAAAATGTCATTTTGAATGGGCCCTATCTGTCCATGAATTTCCGGATGCCGATTACTTAGCACCCATTCCGAATTCTCACATTCGACTGATGGATTTTTTTTCTGCATTTCGCATGCAAATGTCCAAGGCAATTAATAGGCCCCGATTCGCCCTCAATTCAGCTGTCTCAATGGACCATCATTTCCGACTTCTTTGTGTTCAGTCCTCGGGCCCTAGCGAAGGCGATACGCTATCCTGATATGCAAATAATCTCTTTTTCATTCATATATTTCTTTTCTTTCCAAGGGTTCACATTAACATTTTACGAGCTCGTGTTATGCATATTCAGCTTCGGTATTTCCAGAAGAGGGTTCCAATATCTTTTTGTTGCTGGGAGTTTATGGGATGCCGAAGACAAAATGTCCAAAATTTATGGCCCAGCATAATTTGATAGCTGGAAATTATGCGTATATACTGTATGAGCACGATAGTGTTTGTGACTGGATTTCGTTGGGTGTTTTTTCGAGAAAATACTGTATATAGAGAATAAAATCTTCAATGCTGGATTTACGCAACGTCAGTCAAACAGCTTTGCTCCACCCATTTCAAACAAAGCGAGCAAGCAAATTAACTTTTAATGCCTACAGACCAGAGCAAACACGAAACAGAAACAAAGTGTCCATTGGATTCTGGAAATGTTTCTTAAAAGGCCATTGGATTTTGGAAATATTTCTTAATTACAAAGCCACTGGATTCTGGAAATGTTTCTTAAAAAGTCTTTGTATTCTGGAAATGTTTCTTAAAATACAATTGGATGCTGAAAATGTTTCTTAAAAAGCCATTGGATTCTGAAAATGTTTTTTTAAAAAAGCCATTGGATGCTGAAAATGTTTCTTAAAAAAGCCATTGAATTCTTTAAATGTGTATTTAAAAACGCCATTGGATTCTGAAAATGTTTCTTAAAAAAGTCATTGAGTTCTCTAAATATGTCATAATTAACAAGCCACTGGATTATAAAAGTGTTTTTTTTTTTTTTTTGTTTTTTTCTTTTTTTTTTTTTTTTAAAAAAAACAAAAAAAAAACATTGGGTTATGGAAATGTTTCTTAAAAATGTCACTAAATTATGGAAATATTTATTAAAAAGCCATTGGATTCTGAAAATACTTCTTAAAAAAGCCACTGAATTCTCTGCATTTTTCAAGTCACTAGATTCTGGAAATGTTTCTTAAAAATCCATAAACGATTCTCCAAGAATCATAGATCGAGTCTTTGCATACTTGCAAATCACAATTTATAGTGGATCAGGACTCGGGCAAGAATAATTCTCATTTATGAACTTACATCAATTTCAGAAATTCTGGAACAATGCATGAAGACTTATGCCTGATTCCCACTTGGCCGAAAACCGAGAACCGACGCGGCTGACGTCAGAATCTCGGTTGCCGAAAACTGG